>JALKBU010000056.1:0-105520 GCA_023091735.1 Trichomonas tenax
CTTTTTTACTTATTAAAAATTAAATAATAAAAAAATTAACTTAGTTTTTCCCCACTATATATATTAGTTATTGTCCCCACTATATATAGTTACAAAAAGTGGCATATAACCCCCTGAGTCTACTACTAAACCAAAAATAATTTTTATCTAAAATATTCATGAAACAAACATTATAATGACTATTAAATTGAGCAACAATGAAAATATAAAATGAGATAAATATAAGTGATTGTATAAAATTGAGCATCAAAGTAAATATAAACCAAAAATATACATTTGAATGATCAAATATGAGTTAGAATGGAGCAATAAAGTAGAGTATAAAACAGCAATTTATATATTTGACAATAAAACAATTACAAACAAATCTTGATGTAAAATAAATTTTAGATAAATCAATCTACTTTTTGCTTTTTCTCGTCAAGTGTAATAATGAAAACCGCAATTTTATGTATAATTGCTTTGATCTGAACATAGTACTCATTAGGGAAAACACAAGAAACATTGTTCCAAACTTCTTTATGCTTTTCGTTGAAATAATACTTAAAAGGCAATATGACAATGACATATTCAAGAGCGGTTAATGTGTAGTTGGCATGGCGCTTAGAAAAGAGAGAATAGATAATTAATTCGATTAGACTTAATAATTCAAGAGCAACAATGGCATATTCATGTTTGACATCGTATTCTTTGTGCATTTCACTCATATTATTAAGTTCTGGTGGAAAAACCGGTTTGCTCAAAATATTTATCAATTGTCTGCTGTAGTACAAAAGACAGAAAATCAGAAACAAAAATGAAACTATCTGATATTTTGCATAAGATCCCATAATGAATCCAAGATGAAGATGATAATTAAGATAAATTGTATTAAAACAGATATTATCTGATAATATAACTTCACTAATTCCTATGTAGTATTCGTGAATAGCGGCAAATAAGTATCCAAGCCATGAAACTTTGAATGGAGAATAAAAAGCTGCGAAACAGAAAACAATTATAGTGAAGTGCATTGTTGCCATAAACAGTGGATAATAATACGCTGACTGTGCTTCTTTTAATTTGCTTTTAAATGTGAGAAATAAATCATTTTGCATTCTAATTTTTATTTTTGACATGTAATTTAATTTGTCGTGTAAAAAATGATGTCACTTTTAATGAGGAACTCGTTTCGTTCGATTCCGTTATCACAGCGGAATATCATTTCCCAAGAGCTCCTAGCCAAGCTCAAGATGGAAAGTCAGGAAGCTTCAGTTAAAATACGTGTTATTAAAGCAAAAACAGCAAAATTGAGACAAACTCTTACTGAGAGAGACACTGCGATTAATAGAGCACTGTTGTTACCAAAGTCACAACAGAAACTCTCAACTGCATCGAAATGTAAGATAAAGAACTTAAAAGTGGCACTCAAAATTATTCGAAATACAAGAAACGATCGTCAAAGAGAATTAACACGTTTAATCACATCCGATGCATACTGGAAAGTTGACGAGCTCAAATCTGAAATCATTACACTTTACCAAGAACAAATGAGATTAATAGAAGAAGTTAAAAGCGCACAAGATGAAGTAGAACAACTGAAACAGCGTAACAATGTGATTAAAAGTGAGATTTCATCATCAAAATCTATTCAAGACGAAATTTTGACAATTCAAAAAGATATCGTGAACCAAAAAGGCATTTACAAGACATACTCAATAAATAAAAGCAAGCAAACCGCAAATGATGTACTTCTTCGTGCTTCAAAGAATGATTCAATTGCAAGGGATGAAAAAATGAATCATAAGGAAATTATAGAAAAAATACAAGCAGAACTTGCAGGATATCAAAATGGAGCAAACGAGTATAAGAGTGACACCTCAGATATGTGTGAAGAATTAGATCAAATGATATTAGATACAATTCAAAGAATTAATGATGCAATTGATCAAAATCCACAGAAGTAATGCACTCATATGATGTTATTTAAGTGAAACTCAATGTTAATGAAAAAAAAATAATTACCAATTAATTTTTCATTTTATGTTAGTATTAGATGGTCGTCTGCTGAAAGTTAGTGATCTATAGTATTTCAAATCAACATAATTGAACTCAACAAGTCAAATCAAAAATTATTTTCCTTACTAATCATTTTTTATGACAAGAGAATGCAAAAACGAACTCGCTAATGTTGATAGATAAGGATGTAAAATAGCACGCATAATAATTCAAATTTGATTTTTATATTATAAACATTTCATTTAATATATATTTGGAAAAGTGAAGCTCAATACCACCTGAAAAGCTCTACTTCAGGATTCACAACAAAAATAAATATTCGCCATATTTGGGTTTACATGTCATAATGTTTATTGTTTCCAACAATTTTTGAAAGTTTACAAACCTTAATAATTTTATTTAACTCGCAATATATTGTTGGTTATAATTTAACGATTTTTAACAAATATCAGTGTTTTACATGTCATATTTATGATTTGCTTGTCAGAATTAAATTGTTTACATATCATAATTTTAAATGTCTGCTGAAATTGAAGGAAATCTTTATATTCAGTTTGTCAACTATCGAATGGCAATCAAGGAACAATTGGAAATCATAAAAGCATCAATTCAACAAGACCATGTCATCATTTCATGTGTTAATGAAATTTTTTCAGTTCTTGAACAAATCCGTCAGGACCATCCAAATGAAATGTATGTGCTGGGCTTAGTTTCTTGTTTCTCGATGAATTACGTAGAACTTATGTGGCCAATCCTGTCAAGAGACCGAGAATCTCGGGTTTACATTTTAAAACTGATTGCAACAGCTGCAGAAAACCTATGGGCTGTTATCAATCCTTCCAGCAAACTCTCAAGTTTACAACAAGTTAAATGTCTTTTAAATATCATTGTTGAACCAGATCCAGAACAAAGAATCTATGCCATTCGAATTCTTGAAATAATACTTCAATATACAATTGATGGTACATACAAAGTTGAGAATTTTGCAGAAATTTTAGATACATTTCAAAATTGTTTAGGTAAAATTCCGCCATGCATTATCTATTACCTTCTATTTAAAACAGAAGAACTTCGTAATGCCAGTAGTTCATACTTCGAATTGATTTTTAATTATATTTCATATTATTTAACAGAAGAAAATCCTGAAATCCCAGAGGATGAAAGGACATATAACATTCCATTTGTATTCAAATGTAATGCCATCCTTTTGAAATATAACGGACCCAATTTTCAAATGTCTACAATTTATGAACAAATCAACACTTTATTGGATAAAGATAATATGAGATTTAAAGAAGCTGCACTCGAAATGTCCAAATCTGTCGAATTGCCTATCGATCTAATTGCAAAGGTTATTCAGAACTACTTGATTGACGAATTTTCGGATAGTAGCCTCTTGCCACTAGCAATTGAAGCACTTTTAAGCAACCATGCTAACTGGAGAAATAACGACGACATCTGCGAAATGATATTTCAACATATTTCTGGAATTATTCATACCTCAAACATATATGCCCAGAAATTAATTCATGTTTTAATTTCATACGCTGATCCTATAAAACATATATGTGAGCCAGATTTGGTTTCAGAGTTATTTGAGGTGCTTGACTTTAATATACATATTCTTCCAACACTCAAGAACATTGCTGATGCAGTTGTAGAAAATCAATATGGAGACTATGATAAGGAAGATCTCATTGAAAACATCGATTCAAGAAATGATAGGCTTCAGAATATTTGTGACAATATTCAAAATGGCCAGGAATCCAGAGATATTGCACTTTATTTATTGAATGTAATTAATTAAGATCCACTTCCACATTGTATTGTTTCCAGAAATCATCGCATCATTTCTTGTATAACCTGATTTTGAAGAATTTAAAGCATTCTATATTTACATGCATACATACCTAAATATTCCCTTGCCCTTTCTATATATTTGATTTTATCCTATCTTTTTTAGTTTCACAATCAAATTTGTTTCAAATGCATTATTTCAATCAAGTTAAATTAACTATGTTTCAAAAGCTGGATCTTTCACTGGGAAATAGGTTATAACCCCTGACATCTGAATCACAGACCAATATTATAATTTTCATTTATTTTTTTTTTGTCATTTAAAAATGTCGTGTAAATTAATATTTTTGTCGTGTAAAAAATATTAAAATGGAGTCGCAAGTGTAAAGTTCTGAAAATTGAGAGCTTATCGTCGCCAGCACTTTTTTGATTGGGCTTCCCGTCAAAATGGCCATGAGAAAATTTTTTTGCTTGATAATAGAACGCTCAGTGCCTATTGTTATAGATTGGTGCAGCATAGTATTGGATGACACATAAACAACCATCGCCACATATGAAGTTGCGGTGCAACAATGCGTTCATCTTCTTTCTATATTTTTGGGGACAGGAAGCATAATCAAAAAAAGTGCTGGCGACACGATAAGCTCTGAAAATTGAAAGCTTTACACTCGCGACGCCAGGCGACAGGAAAAAACCAAACCAAAATCGCATGAAAAAAATAAAATAATGGATTTGTCATGTAAATTAATTAGGAAAATGTCATGTAAATGTTGTTTTTATCATGTAAATGTCAAATATTAAAGTTACGTTTATTAAAAATGAATAATAGCGAAGATCAGCTGCTGAATACACTTTTGGAGGAAACTGACAATTCTAATGATCTTCCCTTTGCTTTGCCTTCACAAAGAAAGAAAGAAATGCAGAAAAAAAGACCTCCAAAGCTTAATGAAAAAGCGAAACCAAAGAATATTGAAATTTCTCTAGATACTGACCAACTTTCACCACCAACTGTTTCTGTTGCATCGAAACAACCTGAAATTCCGCAAATTCACGAAACTCCAAAATCATTTTCTGAATTAGAAGCGAATATATTGAAATACACTGAAAAATCAATCGAATATTTGAAAAATGAGTTTCTTTCTGAGTTCAAATACCAAATATCACAAACAGCAGAAGAAGATTCTCAATTAAATGCGTTTGTCCTTTCTATTCCTCAGGAAATACAAAGCGTCGTCACTGAGGAGCTTCAGCAGTATCATCGCCCGACATTATCGAATACAACATCAGTAAACGTTTCAATCGATGCTCATCTCGCTCTGGTGAGGAAAATGCTTGAAGTTGCAGACTCCAACATGCCAGTTTCATCGTTATCAACAGAAAAAGTTAATGAACTCGATCAACTTCTATCGAATTCAAATTATATCATCGATAATAGCTTAAAAATGCCATTAGGTGAGTTCAAAATTGAGAGATCTGAGAAAATGATGGCGTATAAGATGTATTTTGATCGGATTGCATCATCTTCGATTCCATCTCCAAATTTAAGGTCAATGGAGGTTGAATCGCTCGCAAATCAGCTGGATATCGAAGAGGAACTCTTCCAAAAGAAGAAGCTGAGGATAACAAATGCTCAAAACAATCTTAAACATATTTATCTCGAACATCAAAACACATCAACATCAAACGATCTTCAAGATCTCCAAAACACAATATATCGCATCAACACGCTAATTGCTAACATGCAGTACCAACTTCTACAAGATTCCGCTGAGTCTTTGCACAATATTTTGTCTGGAGAGCTGCAAACAATCAAAACAAGTATCGATCATTTGCGAGCTCTCTGCATTGTCAAGAAGAGCTCTAAAAAGAAGCAAAAGCCTGTTAAAGAACATGTAGAGCCAAAACCAAAGCCTATGACAGAGAATGATGAATTCCTATGTGACATTCTTGAAAGAATAAGAGCAGTGCAGAACAAGTAGAATTATTTTTTTTTGTTCAAATAAAAAAAATATTATTGTTTGTATGTTTAGTAAAAAAATGATGTTTTAAAAGAGAAAAAAAAAAAAAAAAAAATTAGATGGTCTTAGTTTTCTTAACAATATAATTACACATAATATCAATGATACTGACTTCCTGTGTGCCGCCAAGAGCGAAGAGAATGACAACTGAAAATTCAACTTTGCTAATAATATGGCCTTTGACGCTCTGTGAAATCACAACACTTTGTCTCTCTGCCTTCTGCTTCTTAACTTTATCAAGAGATGTGATATCAGCGATGGCTCTGTGTGATGTTTTGCCTTTTCTGTGCTTTGATTCTTTCTTGTCCTCTCTGATGAAGAAAGAAAGTACTGTAGTATATTTCTAAGTATGGTTGCAAGGCGCTGTATTTTTAGCAGATGATTGTATAGTTAAGCGAAAAGAACAAAATTTTTAGTCTATTTTAGCAGAATGGTCTGAAGCCCATAGAAGCGTGTTCCTTGACCTCGAGTATGATAATTTCGATACCTACAACAGACATAAGGATGGCAGAAATCATGATGATAGCAGCAAGGAAGTAAAGGAAGATGGAACGGTTACCCATCTTCTTAACGAGCCAGCGAAGGAAGATAACACCAATTAAGAATGAAACGAAGCCCATGCCGGTGAAAACACCGAACTCGAGCCATGGCATGAGACCCTCAGCAATGTACTGAATTGATGTAGCAGAGGATGTCATGAGAATCATGAATGATGATGTAGCAGCCATTTCTTCAGCTTCGATTTCGAGAGCAAGCATCATTGGGCCCTTGATCATACCACCACCGATACCAAGGAAACCAGCAGCCATACCAGCGACGAAGCCAGACATGAGGAGAAGGAAGATGTCCTTCTTTGTGAGCTCGTTCTTGTGGCCGAGAACTGGATATCTCTTAGCGATGTGAATCATCCACCATGTGATCAAGAGGTAGATTGGGAATGGACCGAATGTGAGTGCCCAATAGAGTGGAGAGCAGAACTTGATGCCGATGATTGAATCAGCGCCATCACCACCACGAAGGAAGGAAATGGCAAGGAAGACGACGTAGATTGTAAGGAGGAGCCAAAGGAGGCCAACAGAGTATGTTGGACCATCGTATGTGCCCTTAACGAGTAACTCGTTATTTGGAGCAATTCCGAGCTTAGCGTTTCTCTAGTCCTTGAGGCCCTTCTTGAATGTGTTCCAAGCTGTGTATGAAAGGAGGACGAACTGTACTGAGTAGAGGAGCCACTCTGGGATGATACTGTTGAAAATAACACCAATAACTGTGCCAAGCCATGAGATAGGTTCAATCATAGCGGCGACGTTGTAGTTGATGAGAGGGCGCTCGTAGTATGGGTGATGCTTGTTGAGGTTGAATAGCGTAACGGCGAGAGAACCGCCGAAAATAATAGCCTTAGAAGTTGGAATAGCGTAGGATGTTGGGAATTCGACGAGGAGCATCATAATTGGGACGAAGAGACCACCGCCACCGATACCAGCACCAGAAACGAAGATACCAGCAATGAAAACGCAAATCATACCAATAATAAGGCGGACATCCCACTTATGTGTCAACGGTTCGTAGTTGCAGATTGTAGCGTTCATTCTTAATGATTCGCGGCAGAAGAAGTGGTTACCGCACTGCTTCTTTCCAACCTCGCACATAGCGCACTTTCCTGACGAGTTGCAAATCAAGTAGTCACTGCAATCGTGGGCGACACTTGCGTTCTTGCACTTGTTGCCTACAGGAAGAGACGAATAGGCAGATACAAGAAATAGTCCAAGCATTAATAATTCTATTCTTTTGTAAAGTAGATAGATTGACGATAGAATGGATAAATTCAATATTTCTCTCCCTCAGCAGCACATAAAACCTGTTATTATAATTATGTTTATTGTGGGAGTCGTTGACCCATTGAAATATCGACCAGTCATGGCCATTGCCTTTTTTTCGTTCCTTTGTAGATATTTCTTTTAGAAAAATAAGATTTTCTTTTCCTTTCGTTATTCGGTTACTTTTTCTAAATTTGAAAAAAATATGGGGACGATCAGGGCGGATAACTGTACCAATGCTTAGAGATGGTTCACGCCATGATGATCTTGGTGAAAACTGTGATGGGCAGGAATTTACAAAATTTAATATCAGTTTATAGATAATGCTACACTAATCATAGGAATAAGATGATTGCATAGGGGAGATAATTCAATACTATGCATTGTTTTATCGGTCAATTGACGAGTTTTATATCGTAACTTAGTCAAAACAGACCATAAGATCATAACCATTTTCTCACATAGGCTGTAAAGTATTATGTATTGGATGATTGGGATATAGATCATGTTGATAAAATTGTATTCAATAAAAACTTATTTGTAGTTATTGAACATTGATGTAGCATATGAGAGAGAAGTCCAATTCCTCTATGTCAATGCATATGATTTTGATCATTATAGTTAATATATGCTTTTCATTTTCATCTTAGGCATCAATGCATTTGCAGATGCAGTTTTCTTACCTACAGCCTGCAGCTTTATTCTCACGCTACCGATTACCTCAGGAACCCATTTTTAATCTAAAATCAAGATATTGACAAGTTAGGCACAACTAATCCAGATTTGAAACAAGCACGAAGTGCGGTATATGAATGTACTACGATTTTGATTATACGCTGATTCCATATTTTTATTTCTTATATTAATCATGAACCAACAACTTTCTGTTATGATATACATTAGCTATCAAAAATACTGTTTGTATTTTCATTATAAAGCTTGAGAGCCGGCAATATTTTTTTAAGGAAATGGAAGTTCGAAATCAGCTCTTATAACTATAAATAATATAACACATGAGTTGAGAAAGAGTTATTTGTAAAAGAATGATCGGTGAATTTATGTTTATATTTAATTGAATTTCAAAATCAACATTGATACCAAAATCTATTAATGCATACTTAAGATGGCTATACAAAGGCTAAATATCTATATTTGAACTTCCTAATATATATGTTATTTCTTGATATAATATAATAGCAATATCATAAGCTGACAATCGAAGTCCAGCAAATATAGATGAATTCATAAAGATTTACAAATAGTCAATATATTAAAACAGCAAAAATTGCTTTGAATTTTTCGAATGTCGTCCGAATCCAAAATGGTGTTAAATTCAAGCGGTTATTTTATATGCAAAAGCTAAATATAGATGTAAAAATGAATAAATCCAAATATTTTTCAATAAATTCAAAACCTTGTCCAAATCCAAAATTAATTCCAAAAATAGATAGCAAATCATAACCATATATCAACAGCGAAATAAAAAAAGCCACATAAAAAACAAATTGGTGAAAAAAGCGGTTATGGTCTGACCTTTCTAACATATGGAGGCAATCAACACCGCATTCAACGAAATCGCCGCTGGCAAGCCAGAGCTCAAGGACCTTAAGATCGACACTTGCAAGGAGGTCAACGCTGAGGGCAACAAGGTTTTAGTTCTCACAGTCCCATACAAGCAGATCAAGGCTTTCCAGGCTGCTCAGGCGTCATTCATCAGCGACCTCGAGAAGAAGCTCGCCGCTCAGATCTGCATAGTCGGCAAGCACCGCGCTTTCCCGAAGACACCGGAGCACGGCCGCCGCTTCAAGGCTATCCGCAACTATGGCCGTACACTCCGCGCCGTCAACGACGCCATCCTCGATGACCTCGTCTACCCAACACCAATCGTCGGCAAGCGTGTCCACTTCGGTAGCGATGGCAAGCAGGTCACAAAAGTTATCCTTGACAAGCACGATGCTTCCCGCGTCGAGGAGCGCCTTGCTGGCTACGCTGCTGCTTACAACCGCTTAACTGGTGTTGTCAGTGTCTTCGAGATCGCTGAGTAAATAAAAAGATGTTATTTTCAAAAAATACACCAAGTTATTTACTACTGTACTGCTCAACATATTGTGAATTTGTTTGTATTGATTCCGAAACTTCTTTCTCTATAATATTTTCATTTTATAAAATGACTTAAATTCGGCTTTGACTAATAAAATTTTATTTGCTTTGATAAATTATGAATATGTTTGATTTGTTTTAGAAATTTATTTGATATGAATCTGAAATTGAGAAAAACACGAGTTTAATCTTTACAAAACATAAAAAATAATAATGATTAAGAACAGAAATCACTCCTGAACTTTGAATTCTTCGATTGTCTTAACAGCCGAAACAAATTGTACACAAGCATATTCAACTTGTCTGTCCACAGGTGACTTTGTGTTGAACAGAGGTAAAATGAGCTGATTCAAGATATTACTTAATATAACTAAGCCTGCTGGATTCAAGTGGCAAATAGCAACAATGAAAATAGGTGTCAATTGATCTGCACCGATATCTTTCATTCCTGTCATATCGAGCATGTTAACAAGAATCTGAATCGCATTAGAGATGTGATTGCATGAATCTAGTGGACACTTAGAGTTAACTGCTGCTAATATCTCTGTGTTGAAGAACTCGAATCTCGATTTTTCTTGAATGAATGGCTCAATCCAAGCAGCGGAGACGGAGTTGAGAATTTCATATCCGAAGTGCGCAACTCTGTATCTGAGATTCGTATCTCTTTCTAAGACACTCTGCATGAGATGCATGAACAAGTTATTAGAAATTCCTATCTGATCGACGCATGCACGCATCTCTGAAAGTGTTTTTGCATCGACTGATGTTGTTACTTTTTCGAAAACACTGCAAAATTCGGTTGATATATCCGCATCCAAGTTTATCGTTGGCATATTCGAAAGTTTACTGAGTTTATCAATACCATTGTCAAACTCAATGATTTCGTTCTTTTTAGCCTCAAATTTAGCAATAAAGTCTGTCATTTTCAGTATGTAGTTCTGCTGGAGTGAGTATGTTGCAATTTTGTTCAGAGGAACGTTCTGTGGATGCTGAGATTTCTCTGTGAGATAATTTTCTAACTTTTCAAGAAGCTCGATGAAAGATTTGATACCTGACTTCTTAAGAAGTTGGACAACTTTGTCTAAGTCGTCTTCGAGATCAGGATCACCATAAATTGAAGATAATTCTGCCAAAACAGTGAAATATTGTTGTGGATCATTTGCTGTAACAGATCTGACTCTAGTGAGCTGTGCACGAAGAAGGAATCTGCTGACTGTCTCGAGAAACTCATCTTCATCGAATTTTGCAAGAGAATCACGTTCTAATTCGACATCTGGGGCAACAAATATCGGCTCCTGAGAAGGGTTGGATATAGTGAAGTTTGGATATTTGTTTTTGAATAAACTTACAGGAATCAATGTTAATGGCCGATATTCATTCAAAACTTTCGATATTTTAGATTCTTGTGGTAACGATGAGCAAATTTCATTGCTATCGATGATCTGGTGAATGAAAAATTGAGCGCCTTGCGTGTTGAAGAAATCTTCGAATTCGAAAATCATATCGACGATAATATCATGATCGAAAAGGTATAAATCTTTGTGTGCTAGATCGAATAATTCGAAGTTTTCAATAATTGGTTTCATCATTTCCCAAAAGACATATTGTGGCTTTTCGAAAAGGTTTAAACACTTTCTGACAAAGAGAGGGAGCATTGGAGCGAGTTTTACAGAGTATTGTTGGAATATTTTAACAAGTTCGAAAGTATTTTGGACATTCCACAAATTTCCGAAAACATAGGAAAGTGCTGTAAGAAAATACATCAATGTATTTGGTTGATAAATGAGAGCTTTGCATAATTTAGTCTGCATTTTCTTATCTGCCTTTATTAATGTTCGATAAAATTCGTCACAGTATTCATTAGCCCATAAATAATGAAAATTCGTGTAAATTAATTCAAGAACCTGTAAAGATAATTCTTCTTCCTTCGAAGAGTACTCTTGAAAAAGCTTTAAAAAGTTAACTTTCAGATAATCTAGAAAGTCTTTATAGTTAGTGTCTGTCTTTATCTGTATCGTTTCTTTTTTGATCGGAGAAAACGGAACTTGTGATTTATCATTAGATGTATGCATAGCTGTGATTAAATTTGAAATTGTTATTATATAAGATTGAATTTGAGTGATAAAAGTTGCGGATATTCTTTTGGTCTCTTCGTGGAGTCTCCGATAATATTCAGCGTCTTTTTTTATTCGAAGCTGAAGATTATAGAGCAAGTCTGACATTTTAAATGAAATTTTACTCGACAAATAAAATATTACATGTCAAATTTCACCAATTTCACAAAAAAAGTTTTTATTCTGGTACATACGTAAAGCTACATTTTCAGAAGTAATTCGTCGCGAGGCATCCACCTTTCTAGAAAAACTGACATTTGTAAAGTGTCAGATTGGCTATACTTAATGTAGTAAACGAACAGCTTTTAAAAACAAGGAGAGATCAAGCATTAATAAATCAATGACCTCTACAATCAACAGATAATATAGCCACTCAATCAATTAATTCCATTCTCGGCACAGACCTTCAGCAATCAATCAATTATCTCAATTCTCAGCAAAGATCTTCAGCAATGAATCACATATCTCTGCTAGCTTTCAAATTGAACAAAAGTTAAGATCGTTAGCCTATAATCCTAGTTCAATTATGCTAGGATTAGAAAAACTAAAAGAAACTATTAACATCGCTTATAAAACAAGCGATGTTATGATGAAGACTATTATCGATCTTCATTTACCAATAGATGTTGAGATACAAATCATGAAGGAAATTACAGAATTTATTTCCACACATGTTCCAGATGAGGTAGTAGAAATGTAGAAGGAAAAAATGAAGGAAATTAAACTTACTTATAAATTAGAATAAATAATTTTACTTGTCAAATTTTTGTTGTTTACATAATATTTTTGACATGTAAACATATCACTTTTTACCAGGGGGCAGTTTTGGCACCAAGAGCTGAATCATATATGTTTTATAGGATCAGCGTATGAAATTAAAACATGAATTAATTTCTGGGCATATGTGTTTGAGGTATGAATAATTCCAGAAATATGTTGAAATATCATTTCGCAGATGTCGTCGTTATTTCTCCAGTTAGCATGGTTGCTTAAAAGTGCTTCAATTGCTAGTGGCAAGAGGCTACTATCCGAAAATTCGTCAATCAAGTAGTTCTGAATAACCTTTGCAATTAGATCGATAGGCAATTCGACAGATTTGGACATTTCGAGTGCAGCTTCTTTAAATCTCATATTATCTTTATCCAATAAAGTGTTGATTTGTTCATAAATTGTAGACATTTGAAAATTGGGTCCGTTATATTTCAAAAGGATGGCATTATATATATATATATAAAACAAAATATCGATTTTAAAATCTAGAACACATTTTGTAATACTTTGCATAGTTGGACATAAACTCAGTTATAAGCAGCTTATAATGATAAAGATCAATTGCAGACGCTGTTTGTCTTGGTGAACCAATTGCAAGGATTGGAAGACCAATGTCTGCCGTCCTAAGACCAGAGTTTGCTGTAATGTTAGTGCCACATGATGCAGACATAATCTGCATGTTTCTGCATTGATAATGCTGAATTGGGATATTGATGCGGTTAGCTATAAGAGTGACAATAAATGATGTAATATTATCTGTTGCAAGATCAGATCTCAAGGATCTCTTGATAACAGCACCTTTTGAAACATAAATGGGTTGGTCTGGGTTGTAGTAGTCTTTAAATGAAGGATGATTAGCCTCACAGTGATCGCATGTTAACAGCAATGTCCTGGCACGAACTTCATCAAGATCTTCGTCAAAAATGTAATCCAGAACATCCTCTAAGAATGTTCCATTATTACCGGCGACAGAATCACCACCCATCATTGAGCGATCGAAAATCGCCATAATTTGTGTCGCGGAGTTCGAATCTCCTGATTCATTAAGAAGTGCAGAAAGAATTGAGTAACAAGATCCAAAGTCATCAATTCTTCCAGCAGTAATTAAATCAGCGAATCCACCGGATGGCTGACTATCAACAAGGTATAAATCGTGATCTCTGATTTTATCTGATGGAATTCCTGACAAATTGACAAGTAAATCGTCGATAGATGTGTGCCCTAGCGAGACATAATGATCTCCAGGATCGAATCTCGGTCCATATCCCTTTCCCTGCAAATGGATTGCGAGATTTGGAAAAGAAGCTACACCTTTCACAGAATCAATGAGCTTGAATTGGAGTTTGTTGTCGTTGTTTATGTAAGACAGAAGTCCAGCGATTCTCAAACTTCTATCCGCGTAAGAGTCCCAAATTGGATTTCCGTAGTTCTGCACACAAGAGACGTATTCGTTGACTTTCTGCATTTCATGGCGTTGAATGATCTTTACCGATTGAAAATCATTATGAGCTGTCGCAATAACAGCTTGTTTGAGGCTTTTGACGTTAAACGCGATGATTGAACGATAGTCTCTGATAATGAATCCTTTCTTTACATTTTCTGGCCATATTTTTCTTTCATTAATTTCTGTATATCCAGCGGCGAGAAGTTTTTCCTTCATGTACTGGCACACGTGATAAGGGCTTGGGCACTTATCGACAAATTCCTTAAATTCCTTTAGGAATTGTTGTTGCTTCTCAATATCTGAAGATTCCATATATTTAAAAGTGTAAATGGACAAATCACAATTAAAAATTTACATGTCATAAAACATGGAAAAATGCCAAGTAAAGCAATCATTGATATTTAGAGTTTAGAGTAATTTTCTATTTTAGTAGAACCGTATCAATCCTTTTCCAATGACAGTGGATTATTATTCTGTAAGATTTATTCATTGTAGACATTGATGAAGATATTTTTGAATCGATTAAGATTCATTTTACTGCTGCTGTGACGTACAACGTTACTCAGATCGTATGCGGTAAAGTGCATAGCATGCTTGAGTTCATTAATCAACCTTGTGTTTTTTATTTCATTTATGTGCTTCAATTTGCATTATGTATTGTAAACATTGACATCATTGCATAACATAGTGTTTGGATTTCTAATATCCCTATCCAAATCCGGTGTCTTTAAGATGTCGTCTGATGAAATTTCAATTTCTCCTTTTGCAGACGAGACAAACATTGAAATACTTAACGTGTATTTGAATATTGCCTAATTGAAGGCAATTTCATTGTGATAGCTGAATTTTGTCATTATTTTAGGAATGATAATCTTGAAATTGGATTAATATGTCTGTAAAAATGTCGCAAAATTACTAGGATTAGATAGGCGTTTAGCAGAGATCATCATCGTACTCGATGAGGACGACTGGCTTGATGAGATCAGCTGGCTTATCCTTCAAGAGCATGATAGCCTCCTCGACGTGCTCGAAGCCCTTGAATTCGTGTGTGATGAGCTTCGTTGGGTCGATGCGGCTGTACTTGATGAGGTTGGCAACACGCTCCATACGAAGGCGGCCACCTGGTGTGAGACCACCGTGGATGAACTTGTGGCCCATACCGACACCTCATTCGACACGTGGAACATCAACGTTCTCACCTTCACCGAGGTAGTTAACGTTACCGATCCAGCCACCAGCCTTCATCATCTTGACAGCCTGGGCGAATGTGTGATTGTCACCACCAGCGATGATGACCTTGTCAACACCCTTGCCGTCTGTCATCTTGAGGAACTGCTCGACGATGTCGCCATTGCGGCAGTTAACGATGTCTGTAGCACCGTACTGGATAGCGATGTCGCAGCAGTGTGGGCGTGAGCCAACAGTGATGATGCGGGAGGCATCCATGAGGGCAGCACCGCGGACGGACATGAGACCGACTGGGCCGATGCCAATGACGCAGACCTGCTCACCGAGCTTGACGCCAGCGAGCTCAGCGCCGTGGAATCCTGTTGTCATCATATCAGAGCACATAACACACTGGCGTGGTGTAAGGCCCTCTGGAAGCTTAGCAAGGTTAGCATCGGCCTCGTTGACGTGGAAGTAGTTGCCGAAGACACCATCCTTGAAGTTGGAGAACTTCCAGCCACCGAGCATGCCGCCGGAGTGCATTGGATGTCCAGCCTGGGAAGCAGAGTCACCCCAATCTGGTGTGATAGCTGGGACAATGACCTTGTCACCGACCTTGAGCTCCTTGACCATCTCACCGACCTTGACGACCTGGCCGACAGCTTCGTGACCGAGGATCATGTCGTGGCGCTCACCGATAGCACCAGCCCAAACTGTGTGGATATTGGATGTGCATGGAGCAAGAGCGAGTGGTCTAACAATGGCATCAAGTGGGCCGCACTCTGGGACCTTCTTCTCGATCCATCAGACCTTGCCGATACCGAGCATGGCAAAGCCCTTCATCTTCTCTGGGAGAATGAAATGCTTCTTCTCAGACATTTCCAAAAATGATCAGTTCTCCAAACGATAACAAATTGAATGAAAAGTGAAGTGAATTATGATGTTTGGGCGATTTTTGATTTCTCTCAATTTTCTGATCTATCCACAAATTGAATGATATATCTCCAACACTTCACTTATCTTTCTTATACCATATTTAGTATTATATCTATAAGGAAGTGAGAGGAAAACGATAAAAACAATAATGATAATAACATAGATTCAACATAAATAGCTATGCAAAATTATGCTGTTTTGGCAATTGAGAGAAAAAAATGACAAAATAAATTTTCGAGATTGGGCCACATAAACCACGTATTTGTCATCTACGGTGACAGGAAAGCCATTGGTATTCATTATAAAGTCCATAAACGCGAATTAATGACCTAATTTCCGATTAATCCCAGTTATCGATGTCATAGGAGCGTTTCGATGTCTTCATCTGAACGAAGGTATTCGTTCAGGTGTTCTTCGAGTGCTTCAATGTATTCGGATTTAATAATGATGACAAAGGAAGGATGCTTATGATAGAATAAGGCCATTAAAGCTCGGATATGACAATCCGAATCGAATTGCGAACCTTCTATTGCTAGTTCAGTAACAATCTCGATGAATTCACCATGGAATTCGATTCGATTGATATCTACCTCCTTATTTACGAAATCTTTGATCAATGACATTATTTGATCCTACGTAGCGAGACTTGATGAAAAATATACGTTTTGAAGGAGATTTATAATTGCCAAATCCGTTGGAATGAATGGTAAACTCATTACTTTTGAATAAAATTTGAGAATGTAAGGGAAAACATCCAAAAAGAATCATTAGATATAATTTCATGAACTTTGTGAATGATATCGTTAACAAGACGAGTGCTAACTGCTTTTAATTTAATTAAAAGATATAAAACTGATAAGCTATTGAACGATGTTTCCTTTTGCGTAATTAAATATGTTATCAATTTCTGTTGATTTTGATATAATTGCAATCAATGTTTTAGCACATTTCATTCTTTGTTCATCTAAACACCCTAAATTGATTCTGATGCCGTTAAGTATTTCATCAGCTGCTTCATCACAAGAAGCTAGAAGATCAAATCCATAGTTAACTAACTGTAAATAAAGATCTGGATGGAATCGAGATGTCTTTTTGTTAATATTATTGTAAATAATTGATCAGCATGTCAGGTATCATGTTAACAAAATTTAATGATATTTCCAGTAAAACAATTTCATCAAATTGAAAATCATAAACTAGATATGAGTATATTGTACCAAGATCGTTCTTAACATCAATTGGTGCTATTTCAGTTAATGAATAGAGTATTTGAATAAATTGTTCGAAGATAAATTCGTGATCTCGATTTAAGTTATAGATAATGTATCGTAAAATTTTGATAATATGCGATTGAATTTCTAGTTTTATCGATTCATCTAAGAATATATTGATAATATTGATTAAAATCCATGCTTGAATGATTAATCGAATATTTGAATGATTACATTTACTAATACGAGATGAAACAAATTGAAGATGTTGAATCTCATTATCATACTGACGTATTCCTTGTCTATAGTTGGAACATAATTCATGAATATAATTTTGTATCAAATTGAACTCTTGTGAGTTCTCATCAAGTCCCGAACTCATATCCTCTCTCATATTTTGCTTAACAAGAGCCACTGTTAGCTTCGATCCAAATTCCGAATCATCAATTTGTTTAACATCCATTATAAATGAAAAAATTATTCATTTTCCTAAGTTTTATGTAAGCTATCATCATAAGCTTTTGTATATTAAAATATTTTATGAAATCAAATTTCAAAAATACTAAGCAGTTCCTCTTATTTAAAATAGTAACATAGATGGAAAGTATTATAATTTTAAGAAAAACTTTGTTCAATTATCATCAAATATCGAGATGAAATGATTTTAATATTTGGTGTCAACCCCTGCTTTAATAAAAATATTGGATTCTCCCCCCAAATTTTTATTTGAACAATTTGCAAAAAATGGAGAAAAAGCCAGAGCAGCCAATTGTCAACACTGATGAGCGCACGAGGATTCACTGGGCTGCCACGAGGGGTGACGTTAGAGAAGTCAAAGAGCTCTTAGAACAAGGCGAAGACCCAGATAAAGCTGATGAAGAAGGCTGGACACCAATCATTTCAGCAGCATCATGCGAATACGTTCAGGTTGTCGCTGCTTTACTTGAAGCCGGTGCTAATCCAGGCAAAAAGACAAAGCAGGAAAGAGATGCTTTCTTTTATGCTGTTTCTCGATGCAACGCACCATTAACTGATCTCTTTATCATCAATGACTACTCCAGTTTCAAGCCAGATAAGTATGGATCGAATTGCATTCACCGCGCAATTGTTAATCCAAAATGCACACCAGAATTCCTCCAAATGCTGTATAACAACGAGGCGCCATTCAAGGCTGTCGATGGCGAAGGAAACAACGCTATGCACATCGCTTGTTATGAGAATTGTCCAGAAATCATCAAATGGCTTAAAGAAGTTGCTGGATTGAGCATGGAGTTCCCAATGAATAACGACAAGAAGGCTCCAAAGGACTTATTACCAGCTCAAAATTAAATCACAAAAATAAATTGTTGTACTTTAACCATTATACTACTCACATCCAATACCAACTATTCATCTATTAAATACGCATCTTATGTTTGATATCCTGCAAAAATATTTTCCAAAATGTGATTTTTCTTTTCTAAATAGTCTTAAAAACATTTCAAAGTTTATAATTTTAAGTTACGATTCGATATAAAAAAATCTCATTTTTTAAAAACGTGACAATGCAAAGTGAAGATTATTTATCATATTCTGCTTTGAGCTTTGACGAGCTCTCGAAGTTCATTAAACAAAATAATATCACTAAAATAACAGACTGCTGCTCATTGCCGTCTGTTATTGCATTAAATGTCGAAAAATCGCAACCTTTATTTTATTTAATCAAGGAAAAAAAGGCGTTTTTCCCAAGATCTTATAAGAACATAACGGCAAATATCGTTGCAATGACCATTTCACCTTGTGAAATTTACGCACTCACAGCGCATGATGATGGATCGATAATTCTATGGGAAATCAAAAAGCAAAATGCTGTTTCATCGATAAATATTTCCGACAAATCAAAAATAACGTCAGTAGCGTTCCAAGGATCATATGAATCCTTTTTAGTTTCGCACGAAAATGGATTAATTAGGAAATTTGAAGCATCATCAATATCAATGTTCTTATTTATCAACGAGAAAGAATCGTATCAAACGAATTTACTAATCAGAAAGATGTCATGTTGCTATTCTCTCGATAAATCTTTGATATTTTTAGCAGTTCTTCATCAAACAGAACTCATTGTATATGATTTGATATATTCATACAGAAAAGTCGCGACATTTGACGTAAAAGAAACAAGTAAATTCTCATTCGTAAATAATGAATGGCACTTCTATTTAGCGATTAGTAACGATCAAAATATTACTATACACAAAATAACTGATTCATGCGCATTACCAAAGAAATCATTATTTGATTTTTCAGAAGATATTAAATATATCGGATTCATTTCGCCAATTCTTTTGTCTGTAGTCACTCCAAAAGGTATTACACTGTGTAATGTCTTCGAGGAGATCTGCAGTGAATACGACGAAATTCCATTTTCATCAGATTTAATTTGTTCTTCAACAAATTCAATCTCACTCCTTCCACACGGAGCAATAGAAATACAGGACTTCGAGGCTCGTATAAAGTTACTTCTCGAGAAAGGGAACTTCTCAGATGCTGCTGAACTCGCAGTTTCAATATATTGCGGCGATTCTTCATTCTTTTCAGCTTCCACAAAGATCGACACTCTTAGGCAACAGCTTCGTAATGCAATTTTGTTGCTTGTGCACTCTCCATCGTTCTCAAAGGCCCAATATCACTTTGTCGCAGATTGCATCACTCGCGGAGATATTTTAGACTTAACGTTAGATGATACATTAAAATTCTTGTCGCCTGCTTCAAGACTCGATTTCTGCGTTTCTCTTTTGAAGTGTGATGAAGTTCGTCCTGAAGTGACTTCGCGTGTCATCGACGAACTCTCAAAGCTGAAGCCAATTGGAAACAAGAACGTTGAAGATGCACTTCTATCGAGTCCATTAAGCAGCAGCTTCCTTCAGAATGCTATTGCTGTTGGCATCGAACTTCAGTATTCGAGATTTGTTCTCCACACTTTCGATCGCTTCTTTGATGATATACTTCCAGCTTTCGCAAAGATCATCGAAAGCGGCGATCCAGTGAATATCGCGCAGACTTGTAAATATGTGTTCCTCACTGATGCGTTTTCACGTGCAAAAACTAATGTCTGCATTGTGTGGCTTCTCGCTCCAGGCAGGAAGAGATTACAGACTGTTTTTGCTGCGGACTGGTCGATGGCGAGAGGACTCGCCGAGAACTTCTTGAACTGTGCTCCAATCAAGATCTCGATGCAACAGAGTATCACATCATCCGACATTGTTCGCTCTATGTTCTTATGCTTCGAGAAAGCAGAACCTCCGACAGCAGATGAGTTATTCACTCTCATTGCACAAAAGTCTATTTCCGATTCTATTCCTGTTCCTGCTGCTTCAGTTTCGACAATTTTGAAATATATTTTCACAAGCAATTCTCCAAGAGTTATCAGAGAAGGATTATTCTTGAGAATCATCGATATCGACTATCACCAGCACATTGACATTTCACAGTTCAAGTTCCATGCAGCGAGAGCTGGATTTTCATGTGTTGTTCAGCGACTTTCTCATGGCGATGGTGATCTTAAGTTACGCGCTGAAAGCTGTTTGTTGAGTGATGCTCCGGAAGATGCACTTCAATTATTCGAGCAGTTCGATGGTGATAAGGACAGAGCAAGAGTTACATTAACACAGTTATTCAGACCTCTTTTATACCTCAATCCTAAGAGATTAATCAAACTTGTTTTCGCCAAATTCCCATCACTCCATCCAAATAAAGTCATAGAAATAACACAGCCATGCGATGCAAAATTGTACTTTGATACATTATTCTCGATCGATGATCCACCGATTGTTTCGCAGGAGGATACATCAGCTTATATCCATTATCTATCACAGAAACGCGATACTCAGCACATCATTAAGTTCTTGAGAACATCACCAAATGTTTCGAGATCTGCTGCAAACGAGACATGTCTTCACCACCACTTACACATCGGCTGCGCTGTCCTCGCGGGAATGGCGGGACAGTACCAGAACGCTTTCAAGGCGTACAAAGAACACATCGATGCTGGAGGCTCCACAGATTTGGAATTAACAAATACAATACTCGAGAACATGTCATATATCGAAGATCCTGCACCTGCTGTCGTTAAGACTCTTTTAGAGCCTTTGGTTGGAAACATCAGCGACTTCAAACGCGGTGTTGAGAAAGCCCTTCATTCAGAGAAAGTCACGAGAACAGATGTTCTTATTGCATTGTTCAGTCTTCGCAATTTGGCGAAGAACGAGCTCACAGAGAAGTATATCGAAGAATATCTCAATAGCGGCGACGCATGCGTTCTCAAAGTTCCAGAAGCAGAGGCCGATGTCTCGATGTGCATGCCTGCACTCGAAAGGAGGACAACGCCAGTTATGATGTCCGATGGACGCATCATTGTTAAAGATTACGGAATCGGTATCATTACAGTAACAACAGAGAAAGAAGAAGGCGAAATTTATGAAAGAATGCCTGAAACAGTCTCCGAACAAGTTCGAAATGTTCTTCAGCATGCTGAAATCCAGTTACTTATTAATAACAAGAAGAAGAAACAAGATGATCCAATTACTATCATCATGGAAAGGAATAAATGATTTTAATATGTGTGTTTTATTAAAACTAAACAATAAATAAACAAATAACGAATAATATCCTCTATAAACGAAAAACTAAATTACTCAGCGAAGTACGGCAAGAATCTTGAACCAAAGCTATCATATCCATAAACGAATGGCGACCAAAGCATGAAGATAAACATTGATGCAACGCAGAGAGAAGAAAGAACGAATCCGGCAGTGTCCGGAGGAAGTTCTGTATCGAGGCAAAGAGAAAGCCCCCAAATACCGAAAAGAAGAGGAACAGCGTAATCGCAGAGTCCTCTTTCGGAATTTCTGAACATCAAGAAAACGATGCCAGAGAGATAACCGAAGAAAACAATGGCTGTTGGCTCTCTGAGTCTCCTTGAGAGTGATATCTTTGTGAACTCTGAGACTGTTGCGAGACCAATCGAAAACCAAACTGGAAGATTTCCGAAAACAGCAACAATTCTTCCGCGCTCACGGAAAAGAACTTTCCACTTGCATGTCATGAATATCCATCTGTGGACAGGAACAAAGTGAGAGTTCCTTAAGTGCAATCTGAATGACAAGAAGACTAACTCGAAAGCGTGAACAACGACTTTGAAGTGCTTGATTCTCAATGGCTGTCCTGGCTTAATGAGATCTTTTCTGTATGCTTCAGTGATGATCTTGGTGTTGATTGATGTATAAGGAAGGAAGATAACGTGCGTGATCCACGCGAAGTAGAAGATGATGAAGATGATACTTAAGTTGACAGGGATTGGTCTGAATGTGTGATAAGTGAGATAATTGAACATAATAACAAAGACAACAAGTGCTAATCCACTCCAGCTCGATGCGAGTGTGCAGCCAGCGAACAAGGACTGGCAGATGATACAGATACTCCAGGACGTTGATGATGGGTTATAGTGCCTGAGCAAAGCGCTGAAGAAGACCGTGAGGCCAATGAAAAACTGAATGAAGCCGTCCGTCGTTATGCTTCTTGATGTTGAAACTAAAAGGAAGTCAAACATCGTGAAAATGCCGGCACTCATCGCTGCGAATGTGGAGCCGCCTAAAAGACGGACGTTCAAGAATGAAAACGGAATTACAAGTGTAGCCAAGAGAGTCGACGGAGTACGCATTGATACATATTCGAGACTCGTGTATGAATAACTGGAGTTGAAATTGCTCGGTTTAATCGATTGCCTGTATCCGGATTTTCCAGCATAAAGCGAAAGAAGGAGTTCTGCGAGAGGTGGCTGGCTGTCGATGAAGAACGAGCCGTTGAGGTAGCAGTTAATGTAGCTGATGTGTGCTGCTTCCCTGTCTACGAAGGACTTCGGAAAATGAATCAAATAAAAACGCGTAATGATGCCTGCAAACAGGAGTAGGAATATGCAGAGAGTGTCGTAACCGTTCCAGTCGAATGCAATGACAATATCATCGCCGGAATCGTCGACTTCTGGCTTATCTTTCATTTCGGAGCTCTTCGATTTAGAAGAACCGGATTTAATGTTCTCCTGCGCTAAAGAGCTCTTTTCGCTCTTCTCTGAGAACGAATCATCCTTCGTTGATGAATCAGATGCTGTTGCAGAGCTCTTTTTCATTTTATTGCCATCTTTATTCATAATTTACATGGCATTTTATAATTTACATGACCAGTTTTCAAAATCAAATATTATTAATGTTATAAATACTATTCATAAATCAATTCACTTTTTCAAATATAATTTACCAAAATAATGTTTTTATCATGATAATATTTCAAAAATATCTTTCTGAGATAGTTTCTTTATAATTGCTTCTTTGAAATATCATTCATTATTAAAGTTATGAATGGATTTAACACACCAAGCATCAAAACATGAAATTCAAAAAATTCAATTAATCTAAATGATTTCTTTGAATCTGTTGCAAGAAATCATTCAGAAGCAAATAAGCATTTCATTTTGGAAATCAGTAGTCGGTCATTTCACAGTCTAAACGATGGAAATGAAGTGAAAGATATTTTTGACATTGAATTTACATGTCAGAAAATTATAAAAATCAGATATTTCATTGAAATTAGGGTCTGTATAGTGTATGCAGCTATAAAAACGATTAAAAATTGCTTTCATCGAAATTGAATTCATTTTGCTTACGTTTAAGATTTTTATATTTTTAATATGAGAACGCAGAATACTGCCTTGGCACCAACAAGGTCGAGACAAAAGACATCCTTTCCGTCGCGCGCGACTAAGTGGTCGCAAGCGGAGGACGATGCGCTTATGGTCCTGTTGAAAGATAATCCAAAAGTCAACTGGAACGAGGTTGCTTCCCACTTTTCAGGAAAAACTGCTCAGCAGATCTCAGAGCGTTGGTCTAAAGTCGTTAATCCAAACCTCATCAAAGGATCATGGACAAGACAAGAAGATGAGCTAATCATTGACTTCGTTACGAAATATGGCACTAAGAACTGGACAAAGCTCGCCTCCTTGTTACCAGGTAGGATCGGAAAGCAGTGCCGTGAGAGATGGCGCAATCATCTCGATCCATCAAACAACAAAGGCGCTTGGACCGAAGAAGAGGACATGAAACTGCTTGAGCTGCACAACAGGTATGGAAATCAGTGGGTAAAGATCGCTTCCCAAATGCAAGGAAGGTCAGACAACGCAATTAAGAACAGATGGAATTCCACACTTAGAAAACTCACTCCACAGCAACAATCACAGCCAGTAATTAAGTGCCAGTACTCTACACCTGTCAACGATATAGAGTCCGTTGTCGCCCCACCGCAAACGCCTTCAACAATCAACGCAGATATGATCCCGAAGCCGAATATTGATGATGAGGTATCTGATGCATTTGACCAAGTTTCTTCAGGTATGACACCGAGAAACTTCGATTTGCTTTCTCCTGCAATGAAGTCTCCGTTTGGTCTTGTGTCGCCATTCTTCAAACAGGATACAATCTTGAGCCCATGGCCAGAAAACGGAAAGAACCTTCCAGGAGTTTTGTTCTCTCCAGTTTTCAGTCCCATGACTAAGAACCAGAACAGAGAGCCAAATATTAACGCTATCATGCAGAATATTCTTTAATTTGTATGTCATTTGTATTAAATATCCTTTCCAAATCTCGTTTGTCGGTTATTTAAATCTTTTTTCTTTCTTGTGAAATTAGAGATCGCTGTGTAGTGCATTTTCTGTTTTGCGCATTTTAAAAACATTTTCCTATAGTTTAATGAAATAAACAAAAAAATATCAAATAATATCACTGGAATAATCCACTTGGAACTGGAACACTGTAAGCATTGCACAGATCCATTGTAAGTCTCTGGAATTTGGTAAATCCCTTTCCTTTAGAGTTATATAACGCAATAATCCCTGAATCGCGTTTTTTGAAAAGAGTCTGCAATGAGAAGTTGGACATCTCGTGTACAGTCTGAATTTCAGTTTGTAGCTTGTTTACAAGCGCTAGAATTGTAGAACGGTATTCTTTAATAACGGTTTGTGATTTTGACGAAAATCTGTCATCAACACGCTGCATTCTTATTTTCATATCTCTTTCTTGGATCGTGTTTGCTTCATTGCGATAATTTTCCGCAAGATCATAATTTCCAAGCGTTGCAGCTTTTCTTGATTGCGAAATCAAAGTGTCGTAGTCAGGAACAGGGCGATAAAGCTCATGTAAACGATGAGAAGCGTGTTCTTTTTCTAATTCAACTAATTCTTGTGTTTGCTGCTTGCGTAATTCATTGAAAACGTCGTTAATGCGTATACGAATAGATTTGATGTTCTCATCTCGTTCTTTGTTCAGTTCTTCGATTCTTTCGTTATAAGTACCGAATAAATTAATAAGAGCGTCTTTATACTCTTCCATTTTGAGTGCTTTCGCCTGTTGGTCTTCTTCGAAGTTTAATCTATCTATTTCCTGATCGATATTTATTGCCGTTTGGTAATCAAGATTTTGAATAGCGATTTTCTTTCTTTTTCTCAGCTCCATCTTCGTTTGATGGTTACCGCTCGGTTGAGGAAAGCCGATTCTCGAGGCTCCTCTGCTTTTTGTTGAATCAAAAGACTGATTTGATTGATCCATTGTTTTTTTTATAAAATAAACTGGTACTTTTATTTTTTTTTGTTTACAAATGGAAATGTGTTTTGATTCTCTCATTGTAAATCTGTAAAATGACTCTTTAACATCATCACATATAAATAAATGACCGTTTTACACCCCCTGCTTCATTATCGTCGACATTTTCAGCAATATTTTTATATATTTAAATGAAATTATATTGTATTTGACTTCAAGTCAACATAATTAACATTTCTCCATCAATTTCATTCAGGATTCAATCGAAAATTGTGCTATAATAGCTTGAAAAATAATACCAATCAAAGAGTGTTTTGGTTTCTTAAATGCTATCTAACGTTGATGCTATCACTTTGCACTTTCAAACGCTCCCTCAATATATTCCCAAAGAACTACTATCCAACATTAAATTTTCAAAATTTGAAAAATATATGAAATGATTGTTTGTTTCTGATTAATACTCTGCAAGGGCTTTATTGACTTTAGTGCTATTGAGTCCCATTTAAAAAAGGAAAATATTGTTAATTTTTTTGTGTTTTCGTTTTGAAATTTGAGATTTGCTATGTGGTCGATGAGAGATATTATGTAATCTAAATTTAGTATTAAAATACAAACAATAGAAATTAATATTCATGAATAATACAATATATCATTAAAATTTGATAGAATCTGTCTACTATCTTGGAACGAAGTTATTGGTAAGCTGAAAAACAAGTTTTTCATTCCAATTCATATTAAATTGGCCGGGAGCGTGAACAAGCAATTTAACATTATCAAAGTCAACATCCGAGATATCGGCACCTTGGCAGTACACATTTGATTCTTCTAATGTCAATTCTCGGAACCCAAGACTGGGAAAGTTTCCTTGTTTGTGAAAAAGCCCTCCATCGATGGATTTGATACCAAGAAGCCTTGCAAAAGTCCATTTCCTGCATTTTAATATATTTGGAGTAATCCATTCGATTCCGATCAATTCTTTCATTGTTGGGTATATTTGAACTATTTTGAGCGCGTTATATAACTTGTGCACGAAACGGCAGTTGACGTTACTTTTTCGTTGAAAGAAATCCTGAATAATATCTCCAAAAACGTATTCTTTGTTCGGCCAAAACAATGAAGGAATGAATCCACACTGCGCCGGGTTGATGAAAAATGCGTTTGCTTCTAAAATAGCATTGAACTGATCATCTGTTCGTGCTGAAATCTGATCTAATGAATGCCACATCTCTGCTTTTTTGCCACGTTTGGCCCTTGGAATGAACGAGTCCATCGCTGCCGCGCACAGTTTCGAAGGAAGCGTTGGTCCAAGAGGCCTTTTTGCGATTGGCACCATATTTGGTGCTGTCATACCATTAAAGCTGCGCAATCGCTGCTGCGGGTGCAGCATGTGCATGTGTTGAGGTGATGTTGGAAATTCTATTGGAGATAAACCTGCTGATTGAATTCTGGGATTTCGGAATGGTTCTGAGAAGTATGTTGAGTGGTCGCGACTGAAGCTACTAGAATCACACGAAAAACTCGAAGAATAATCGTTTTTTGCGTCTTGATCAAAGCTAAATGGGTCGTTAGAAAAAGTTTCGCCGGTTCCGAACGGGTCCTGGTTCTGATCGTCCTGGTCATCCGGCTGAAGATTTTGGAATGGATCGAAGTCATCAAAACCAAAATCTTCACTCATTTTTGAAAATTTTTAGGGGGAGGAAATTCAATAGTTTACTATTTTGGTGGATATTCCCTAAAAACCGATATATTTACATGCCATAATTTTAGTTTATTTGTCAGATTTCTATGGATGCAGAAGAATTTTCTAATGAACAATTGATAACATTGATGTATGGACCAATGGTGTTTCCATTTGAAACTCTTCAAATTTCATTTCCTGAGCTTGTTGAGAGAACACAAAAAGAAATTGATGATCAATATATGAAAATACTGAAAGAAATCCAAAATCTTCCAGAAGTTAACAATTTTAATATGAACGTAGATCTGCCATTTGAGTTAGAAGAAGATTATCAAATATACACACACGTTATCAAAGAAACTGAATCTCTTGATGAATTTTTCAAGCGATCAACTAACATATTCAGGCCAATTCGTACCAGGCAGTCGATTGTCGATAGAATTGACTTCATTAAACACAATGATAACACACAATTAATCGAAGATTACACAAACAGACTTGTTTTGGAGAAAATTTTCTATTACTCAGCAGCAAAAGATATGAATGAAATCAACAAACTCAACAAATCGAGACTAAATCAATCAGATTTGGATCAATGCAGATGCGCACTCGATACAACACCAAGAGGACCAGTTTGTGACCAAGCAAACGAAAAAATCGAGTTCTTTCAGCCACATGTCGGGCTTTTTGGACAACCTAAGTTCGAACCAAACGATCTCGCGATGCTTCGTGGTGAAAATCATTACTTTTTGATTAGAAATGCTGCAGTTGTTCTAGGAAGGAACACAGATAAGAACACAGTTGATATAGACTTAACATATGGAATGGATCCATATTGTCCACATATTTCACGTTATCAAGCAATTATTTCTTTCCAATCAGATTTTAACTTCTATATAGAAAACATCGGAATCCGTCCATTCCGTATTAATGGAGCATTTATACCTCCATCTGGTGTTGCTAAGATTCCTGAAGGCGCTTTATTAGATTTCAGCAATGCTTTGTTTATTTTCATACCAAATAACGAGCTCATCTCGAAGATGAAGGATCAAATATGATGTTTGTTTTAAAAAAGCTTGTTTTCTTTTCAGCAAACTTTATTTCTATAACAAATTGAAGCAATTTCAAAAAAAATTCTTTCATAAACTAGATTTTTTACCAAAAATACTTTGTTGCTGAATACATAGACTATTTTGCTATTGTGGAATTTGTAATTTGTAATTGATTAATCAAAGGATTGAAAATGATAAGTATAGCTTCGCCTATGGTTGCGGAAGGTGCTATTTTTATGTAACTGGGATATAACTAACTATGTTATTATACTTATATCGAATCAGATTTTTTAGAAAAAAACACTATTAAGTTTTATGACACTTTTCTTTTTCCAAATATCCCCACTTAATTTTTCATAACCCTTTTTATTTAATGAAAACTTGTGCGAATAAATTTCTTAGAGCAGAAAGTTGCGAGTTTGTTCTTGATGAAGCAGATCTGATGGAAAACGACATATCTAAGCAATGGAATCAGTTAATCAACGAAAATCAAGGAAATGTCGCAGATGTTTTATATAATCTTTTAAATTTATTCAAATATGCGAACGAAACAGCCAAAATACAATTCTGCACAGAGAATCCCCTACAGAAACTTTGGAATATTAGTATGAATTCGAAGAATATACAAAATCGAATTAGATCATTAGAAATCTTCGCATATGCGATACCCTACAATACAGAAAACCTCAAGTTTCTTCAAGATACGCAATATATTGATGTATTACTTCAAAATCTCAAATCATCGAATGAATCGTTTTGTGATGTCTCTCTGGGCGTAATTTCAGCGCTGTGCTCTCTCAACATCGATGTAACAAGATATGTACTAGAAAATGGCATCATTCAATCAATGAATATGCTCTCAACGCAAAAATACTTTGGATCAATGGTTGTGATATTAGCGTCTTCTCCAGGCGATCACATCGAGGAGATATTTGATTTAGCGTGTCTCTGCATTACCAGCGACTTCTATCTCAATGTAAGATCCGTTTTCACTACTTTTGGACAGATTATATCGAATTCTTCTGCAGAATTAAGCGAAGAATTATCAGCGGCTGTCATGAACAGAATTTCATTACACATAGAAGAAATATCGAACATTTATGATGGTTCTGTTGCAAAGGAGTTCTTTTTGTTGTTGAATCTATTCGAAGCACTTCCACATGAGATATCTAACGTTATAAGACAGATAATTATCAATTGCGTTGAAAATCAAGATGACAATCTTCACAAAACTATAATCTCAGGAATCGATACATATAACAATTTCTTTGAATGCTTCACAGAAGAAAGCAACATGGAATTCATGAATTTATTGATGCACATCTTCAGCCAGTTAAACTATGCTTGCACAAAGAAAATAGCCCGATTTTTATTGAACAGATTTCCATATCGCAAAGTCCTTGATGAAAGAATCTGCAAAATCTTTGGAAGGTTCATGGACGATGCTGAGATTGGTGCAGACTGCATCTTCGCTTTCTCTTCGATGGTAGAGATATTCAAAGATAATGACACAATGCAATCTTTGATACTTAACTATGTTGGCAACATTTATGATGGACTGAACTCATCCGATGAAAATATTTTAGAAGCATCGGTCCATTTCATCGAACTATTCAGGAAAATACAGAACCTATAATATGATTGTTTGTATATGTATAAAAATATTATGCTATCCTATAAAAAACATAATCTATATTTATAAACAAAACAAAAAAATACACAACAACTAATATAAACTTGGGAAGCATTTCCCGTATAAATCTGATGGCTCTGGGTCCTCATTAGGAAGAGGAAGAAACTGAACGTATTCCGGTAAAGCCATTCTTATGAGCTCATTAAACTGATCTGATATATCTATTTCAATTTCATTGTCATAAACTGGAAGTTCAACAAAAGCTAACTTGAGATGAGGATATTTTTCATGAATCTGTGTGAAAATATCTGAAGCACAATTTGCTATTGCATCAAGAGCAGCTCTCGTTGAAGCGAAGACTCTATTCTGTATAAGATGTGGAAGAACCACCTTATAGTCATAGCGACCATTGAGAAGAGTTAAAGTATGATACTGACTTGCAATATCGACTAAATTCCAGAAGCAGCGCTTAGCAAATGAAGGCTGTGGACTGGCAATTTCATAGAATGACACATGGTGCAATAAATAAGTGTCATGAGGTCTGGAGATTGGATAAAGGGAGAAATTCAACTTATATTGAGGATAATCAGCTATAACACAGTTCATTCTTTCTTTAGGAAGCTTTTCGCAGCCCCAGCCTTGATTTTGGAGAATAGCTTTAGCAACTTTCCATTCTATAGCAGACGGTTTTAACCGCACTAATTCCTGCGCGGAAACACCCGGATGACACTGAAAAATCAAATAGAACTGATCGAACATTCCACAGTAGAACAGACACAGACCAGCAACGAAACATATATGACACAAAAAAGGCCTGCTGTCGTATGAAACTGTGGTGTAATGAATATTATTGATCGAATCGAGTGTTGATGTTCCTGTATAAAGATCACAAAGCAATTGGTAGACTCTGTCGAATGTCAAAACACCAATGCTGATCTGTCTGTTGATCCTGAAGAATATAACGAGTGCTTGATGCAGTTTTGTCATATCATGAAGAAGAAATAATTTCCAACAATACTCTCTAAAATCTTCATCAGAACATGCCGCAACCATGTCTATTGAATTGTAAATTCGTGATGAATACTCTATTTGTCCTTGATTAAAGTAAATTTCAGAAATATATTTAAGACAAGCTGGAGTAACGCTGATTTGCTTGATTTCATTTAACGCATAATCGAATAGTTCTTCCTTTTCTGTGAATTCTGGGAGTAATTGAAGTGTTTCTGGGTAATTAAATATTATTTTAATCACTAAGAATGGATATTTTTTGGCAATTTCGAGACAGTACATCCTAAATATCATTACATTATCATAACTTTCCTCGCATTTTTGAAGAAGCTGTTCAAACGTTAATTTAAGAGGATTGAGTAATCGAAATTCTTTTGTTTCGTATGGTTTCAGTTGCGAATAGATCAACATTTTGAATTCTGTTGATAATCTTATATAGTTTCCAGGAGTATACATGGACATCGTTATTGCTGATAAAAAATCACCTTTTTTCTTTAAATCCATCGTAGATTCGATATACTTGAGCTCACTATCCGGTTTTACTGTTATTTTATGTTCTATTGGTTCAAAATCTGGAAGTCGAATCACCATCTCGTAACTAGATGGATCTTGATCAAAAATTTTAATTGGTATCTCTACTGTATCATTTTCATCGATCATAAAGGCATTTACTTGTGAAATATCGAAAGTTGTGCAATTAATCGAATTATATCTTTGTAAAGCATTTGCCGCAATTTGTATCAATTGGTCGCTCGTCACCAATGTTTCGACCATAATGCAATAAGGACGTTTCCCATCAATGTGGACAAGCATTTGATGGGATTTCATCTTTTTGCCAAATGTCAAATATGAAAATTACATGACAAATATGTAAAATAAGCAAAAAATGTGGAGTTTCGAAGTTCTTGCTTGTGGCTGGTTTGGATACGAAATCGTCACAGCAATGGCACGAAAAAACATCGATGCGTTTAATCGTGTTATTATTGGATTAATTTTAGGCTTAATTACACTAAATTGGGCTGCTTTCATTATTTCAGGATTCTTCAGATTATCACGTTATGTAGGATACATACTTATCATTTTCTTCCTCACTGTGGCCTATTTTGTAAACTTTGGAAATTCATATTTCAAATTCGGCTTCGTTTTCTATTTAAACCAACACCAAAAAGTTGCATACAGTTTCTTTGCCTTTACAGCATTTCTCATTGTATTTGTATCATGTTATTATGGATATCAAACTACTACATTCCCAACAAAAGACTTTTCGTTCTTTTTAAGTCTCGTTTCATCATTTACTGTTGGAGTCAATGCACCACGACTCCATATTTTCAAGTTTTACACACCAACTGATATCGACATTCCACCTGTTTATCCTTTCATGCCCGCATTCCTTACAGCGACACTTATTACCACAGGAAGGACAAACCCAAGAACAATAATTGTATTTCTTCACACATTCCTTCTTTTCGCAATTTTTGTTTTCCAATATGCGATAACATATCTTTATTCTGAATCCCATAAAGCGTCAATAGTTAGTGTCGTCATGTTCATGACAATGGGCGGCATAGGGTGGACATATTTCCATTCAAGAGTTGCTGTTACAAACAATTTTATCTCGATGATATATGAATATCCAACATATTGGAAGAATACTATATTCGAAATACTGCTTGCTAATCCTAATAACCTTTGGGGTCTCGCCTTATCGTATTCATCAATCATTACATTATTACAGGCAATTAACATGAATAGCGACCCAATGTTTATTTTATCGAGTTTACTTTGTGCTCACATTGCGCAAAGTTCTTCAGTTATGTTCTTTGCTGTGATTTTGTTATCTCTTTTCATCCTAAGGCACGACTTCTTCAATCTCAGAACAGATCATTCACGCGATGTTATTGAAAACTGGTCTGTTTATTATGTCGTTTCTATTTTCCTTGGTATAGTTTTAACAGCACATAATATGTTCTACTCCAATTACCCATCTTTCCGCTTCTCATATTTGTGGAAGATATACGGCCAAAATGAATCATTCTTCTCATTCTGGTTCAAGGCACTTGGAATCTTCATATTTGCATATTTATTCTTCGGAGTCTTCTTCGTTTCAAAGGAGCGCCGCTATTTATACACAAGTTCGCTGATTGTTTTCTTTGTGCTGAATTTAATCATGTTTAATGATCCATCATCCAATATTCTTGCTCTTTATGCAGCCTGGGTGCCATTTGCATGTGCAACAGTTGCTAATTTCTACACTCAACTCCTTTATTCCAAAGGCTGGATAAGAAAGTGGATTGGCGGAATTATCTTTGCTGGGGTATTGTTCGCAACATGTGCTTCTGGTGTCATCAGTGCTGGCTATCACTTGACTACTTCCAATGTTATTACATCGTTAGAAGACTACAAGTATGGAATCTGGCTTGCTGAAAACGTGAATAGAAGATTCGTGATATTGACAGACGGCATCACAGAGAGCAATCCAGCTTCAGTCGTTGCTGGAAGACTTCTTGCACATCCTCACTATCCAAATCCTTACAACCATGTTGAGTTTGAGTTACATAATTATTCATATCTTTGGGATCATCCAGATGATTACCCAGCATTCCAGCGCCAGCACATATTTTATGTTCAGTCATCTGCCAAAAAGCCATGGATTAGCGGAAGACCAGATTTGTTCTGGAAGATTATTTATAACAATTCGAAGATTAATTTGTATAAACGTGCTTAACTTTTGTTTTTAATAAAAACTTGTCTTATAATAGAGTTAATCAATCTATCTCTTAGTTCTTTTTTATCAATTTAATTACGCGGAAAATTTTACATGACAACGATTCACAAAAAGTATCTTTTAAAAGTGCCCAAATAAATGTGCCAGAACTTGAAATAATAAGGTTTAAAAGTGACAACGATTAAAAAGCATCACTATTTAAAATTTTTAGACCCATCAAAAGTGACATAATTTTCAACACATGGAAAAAAGTTTAGACCAACTCCATGAATATCTGATTGCATTCGACAAAGAATTCCTCACAATTAAGGACATTGATACACTTAATCAGCCTTTCAAGCGTGTGATGTATGAAGTTAAGTTGATATCAACTTATTGGCATGAAATGGTCGAACTTCAACGTAAAATCTTCAAATATTTGGATGACCTCACCAAACTAAATCCAGATGAAGAAGCAGAAAGTGATATTCAACAGACAGAATTCGAATTTGCCGACTTACACGTCAAACTATTACCAATGTATGACAATGTCATTCAAAAACTGCGCGAGGAGTACCTCCTTTGGCGCAACTTCAGGTGCAATACAACAGATGATGCCGATGAAGAAACCAAAATCAAAATCGAACAGGCTGAGATCAAAGCCTGGGATGAGGTTGGCGACGAGATCAATGGCTCAGAAATAAGCGAGTTCACATATGCTCTTTATCACTATTCTCGTTTTTCAGCACCAAAGTTGATCGATTCTCTCAAGTATCAACTCAAGAGGCTTTCGGACATTCACATTGACTATATATCCGATCCTTCTTACATCCCGATCGAAGCTCATTGATATTTTTGCTCTGACAAATTATCTTTCAAGCTTTATATCCAGGTATAAGTAATATACGACTCGCCTGTCAAATATATTTATACTCCAGACATATGGCAGGCAAATAATTTCATTGCAAATTCGATAGAGCAAAATTTACGTATTTTTATTATATTCACCAACTGTATGTTATAAAGCATCATTTTCGTCATGAATTATTTCTTAATCTTAATTAGAAATGACAATTTCTAAATTGTCATCATGAAAGATCGTTTATAGACACTAACTCATATTATCAATGCATAGGTTTTCTTCTTTGCGGCTGATTTATCACGTTATAACATATTTAGAACCAATCTTGGTAGTTGATTTGCCCTCATCGGCGAAGTTTTCATAATTCATCAAAATAATCGAGATAAATCGCTTAGATTTCATCATCATAATGTAGTAGTTGATAATTTCTATGTTAAATTAATATAATAAAGATAAACATTTTCATCAGAGTCAAAAATTTAAAAATTATACATATTCTCATTAAAATATGATATAAAATCTACTAAAATGGCTATGCATATCATTATAGGCATTGATGTTGAGTTTTTTAAGAATTACTTGAATCAATAGAATCAAAATTGACTAATTAACAGATAAATAATATATGATATTATCGAATTTTTGAAATACAGTTCATTATACTAAATAATATGTTCAAAACAGAAAACTTCATGAAAAAAATAAATTATTTGATAAAATCTAATATTTTAAGGCTGCTTTAAGTATTAAATTTCTATATTTTTGATTTGTTAAGAGATTTGTAAGAAGAAAATGGAGTGAATATAAACTAGAAAGCTTTGGAATGATGTTCGAAATACAAATGACACTTTTTATTTTAAACAGTCATTTATTGTCACTTTTGAAAAAACTGACAGCATTAAAAAAGAGAATGAAAGGTGCTCCGAAAGTCGAAGAAATGCTTGCAGCAATCACCAACGAAGAGAAGAGGGTAACTGAAGAGAACGTACGCCTTCAGAAAGTCCTTCATATTCAGAACGCTCTTATCGAAAAGGAACGTAACATTCTCGTCGAAGTCGCTAAAACATCCCATGAATTATACGAAATCGAGAAGAAGCGCGCAGAATTGAAGAGTAAGCTTTCATCCCAAAAGACAGAGCTCCTTGTCGCTGCATCCGAAGCGCAGGAAGCTATGTCTGTCATCCAGCCAGCATTGGCTGACGGACAAGAAGCTCCAGCTATCTCTGAGTCACAATCTGGCAAATTCGCACTTAAGGTCGTCGAAACTATCAACCAGAACATCTTCCAACTTACAGAATCCTGCCTCAAGTCCGATTCATTGTCCGTTGATGCTGGCAAGCTTCACGAGGCAATCACTGACGTTAATTCCCTTATCCAGAAAGTTATTGATGCTGGCCTTGCAACAGAAAGTCAAGATGATACAATCCGCAGAAACTCATTCGTTATATCAAATCTTGTTAACTCCCAGTCTGAAGAGTAAAAATATTACTTGTTTAACACAAAAATATTATTTTTCATCTCTCATAACTTTCGTGTTGTTTTCAAATATCATCAAATCTTTAGTGCGATTTATTATTTTATCAATTTGTGCATTAAAAAGCTCAACTGCTCATAATATCTATTTATATAATGTATATGCGCTATGTTTTGCATAATGTGGTGAAACGCAGTGGTGAAATAATAAAAATACAAACAATTTATTATGAATGGCTAATAACACGATATGTTGGATTATTATTAACCGTTGAAGAGCGACTTAATCTCTTCTGTGATGGCCAGTATATGTCCGCAATGGTCATTGTGGTGATGAATTGAGATAAATAACGAGAATTAAAATCAAGAGCGCTGCTTCCATAGCTATAAACTAAATAGAAGACACCTTTCGCGATAAAAGAAACGTATTGGTGGGAGATTACATACAACATGAGATAGACAACTGATGAAGATGCTTTGACTGATTTATAAAGGAAACTTAGAATTTTCCACATCGAAATGCAGAGTAGTGTGCATTTGGATACAACCGACATAGTGAAAAAGAAAATCCAAAGAGTTGTGTTGTTATCGAAATACTTTGCGAGTATTGATGAATCATACGTCAATTCTGAAAGTCCATCTGCAAAGATTGAGAGAAGAGAGATTATGCATGTAGTTATAATGGAATCTTGGCTAGTTATTCGTATAACTAGACACAATAATAAAACAAAATTCGTTGATTGATAGAAACCACTTAAAAGAAGTGATAACGAGTAATTTGCAACGTAATTGGATATAAGGTTTTCAAGCAATTTCGGGTTGTTTGCAAGAATCGAAATTAGTAACGATAAAATTACCAAATAATGATCGACAGTATGTAATGTTGAATTGATAGTAAGGAATGCTATCATGTAGAAAGAGAGAACTAATATTCCAATATAAGAAAATGTCTTTCTAATCGAAATACATTGGTTGAAAAACTCTTGTTTCGTGTGAACTGCGGAAACTGTAACGCTAGAAAGTTTTGATATATTGCCTGTTATATGTATTTGTAATAATAATGAATCATAGTTAAACATGCCAGTGGAATAAACGCGATTTTTTCCGATAACGGCCTCTGGCATTGATTGTTTAGCAACAATTGTAGGAGCCTGTCCCCATTGGCATAGTATATCCGCTACAACGTTGTATGCGTCTTTATTTTCAGGATCTCCTTTAAAATCTAAGTATATATTCGAAAATGTTTGATCAACGGTTGGCGAGTGAATGAGAAGAAGAACAAACTCAGATTTTTCGTTTTCCGATAGTTGTAGACCTTCGTACGATGATATTATATCACCATCAAATAAATTTTTTAATATATAATGGAACGATATCAAAATCAGCACTGTAATCGATGCCGCAGTGATAAATATGATATCAAATTCGCAGCTATCGAACTTAGAAGGCGATATTGGAGGACTGCCCTCTTGGGGCTCCCTCATTTCTGACAAAATTTTCCAATGACCTTTGAATTATGGTATAACTCATATGGCTGCCGCAATTTATCCAGTCAAAAAATTGTTGCCATATAAATTGCTTCTTCTGACATATAATCTTTGAATTTTGTCATATAAATTTAGAATTTGACATCTAAACAAAATAGTTTGACATAGAAACTTTTAACTCATTATGAAACTCATTGTGAAGCAATATTGATAATTCGGTATTGCAAATATATGACCCATTGAATGAGTTTATAATAAAGAATTAATAAGAAAATCCTGTTTTAATTGTATGATTGAGTTATGCAATGATAATTTGTTTTTGTAAAGCGTCAAATTGACAAGTAAATGCAAGCATATCGGCAAAAATTTTACATTTATAATCTTAAAAATTCATGTTGAAAGCCGACGTTGATGGCGACGATCGGTTCTATGCGCAAGAAGGCGACCTTATCGGATCAAATTATCGAGTAATTGGAATGTGCGGCGAAGGTACTTTCTCAAACGTTTATACATGCAAAGATATTAAAACGCAAGCTACATTTGTTATTAAAGTATGCAGATCTAGTAAATCATTCGAAGAAGCCGCTGAAAATGAAGTTGAATTCATGCGTTTCCTTCAAAGAATTGATCCAAAAAATCGATATTTTGTAAAATATTATGAATCTTTTAATTACAAACAACATAAATGTATTGTTCTCGAAAAACTCGGATTATCATTATACGAGAATTTAAGATGGTTAAAATATAAACCTTTTCATACAAATATTGTTCGTCAAATTATGAGACAGGTTGTAGGAGCAGTTGAGCTCCTTCATAAAAATGAGAAAGTTCATACAGATCTAAAACTTGAAAATATTCTTCTTACTGGAAATTTAATTGACGAAAAAGGACATGATATTAAGACTAATGAGAATGGAGCATATGTGAAATTAGTAGATTTTGGTTCTATCGACTCTGGAAAGGTCTGGCACACTCACCTCGCCACAACGAGGCACTACAGAGCTCCAGAGATCTTGCTCGGCCTCAAGTGGGGCTATGAAGCAGACATATGGAGCCTTGGATGCATTCTTGTTGAATTATCTATAGGAAACATTCCATTCGACAGTAGAGATACTTTAGAGCATCTTTTCTTGATCCAATACGTCATAGGAAAGATTCCTTATGAAATGTGGGATAGATGCACAGATAGGTACATTGTCAGCAAAGTTATGTCCGGTAGATTAAGCAGCGACGTGATTTTTGAAGAGAATAGAGAAGCTTTCTTAGCGAAATTGCCTCTTAGAGATATACTCAGCTATAATAGAGATATTGCAAGTCTTGCATACTTCATTTTAAGGCCAGATCCAAGAGATAGACCAAAAGCGAGTGAAATCCTTCGTCATCCATTCTTCAACACATAAGTCCCATGCTTCTTCTCTTTTTTTCAAAAGATAAGAAATAACATTTTTAGAAAATTGGGGTCATTCTATTCCATTGTTGTAGCAATTATGTACTATTGTGTGCATATCTAATGAAACCAATTTCTGTCACGATTCGCAAATTTATTGCATTGAATCAAAAATGATATATAAATCGATTCATAAGTTAGTATTTATAAACAATTTCATGAATAAACAGATTTTGTATGTAATTCATCCTAATTTAGGATCATATAAAGGATAATAATTTCTATCTGGCAAAGGAGTTGGTTTTGAGTCTATTAATGAATCAACATTGATTGCATCATCAGTAGTGTTACAAACATAGTATTGACGCGCGATTTGTTCAATATATTTTGATCCACCCTCTGGCATAAGTTTTCTATACTTTTTAGTATGATGAGCTAAAATTTCTTTTGAAGTGACCTCATATTCGGATAATTCTAAATCTATTGCTTTGATAACTAAATGCATTTGATTTCTTTTTAGGAAATCAATAATAATTTTATAGCACATGACCCACTTAGTTGTTGCTGGTGCTATTGGATGTGCTTTTAATGTCTCTATCATATTATTTCTCGTATCATAAACCGATTCAAGTGTAAAATATAGGAATTTTGATATCATCGCATTTGTAATGTTATACTTATTGAAGGTACTGTGGACTTCTGCAATAACTCGCTCTCTATTTCTAACAGTTTTTACACTTCTTGTTTTAATTTTTATAAACTGATATTAAAATTTTGTCATGTAATTGTCAAAATACAATTTATGTGTCATAAAATTGGAAATTAAAAAATATCAATCCTAATGAAGAATAGTTTTTAAGCATTTCCATAATGCAAATTTTCTCATAACTCATGCTGTATATACCATGTATTGTATAGAATATAAAATTGAAGTATGAAAGAATTTCATTGAAGAATGAGGGAGTTATGAAAAGAAGAATGCAAATTTCCTAATTTGCATTCTTGATGTCATTTATAAACAATTAAGTTTTACGATGCACCTTAAGTCTCTGATATACTCTATAGCAAATCAATTTCAAGATAAAGCCAAATTGAAAAATGGCCGAAAAAAATCAAAAATTATAACTCTGTTGCTTGTTGTTCAAAGAATTCATACTTCTTATTTTGTCCCTTGAAAGAGATATAGTCATTGAGATCTGGGCTATCTCTTGGGCAGTATTTCAGTAATGAAGATATTAATTTCGATGATTTGTAATAATGGTGAATTACAGATGCATATCGCGTAGTATTTGGAATTGTTACATCGCCAATCAATTCTTTTCCATCTGGAATAATTCGCTGTCCTGAAAGATGGCGAATACGAGAGTTATTTGTTATGTAATTAAAGTTATGTTTTCTAAGAATGCCTGAGTCTATTAAAATGTTAAATATCGCTTGATCAGTCCAATCTCTTCTAAAATAATAATGCGAGAGTGTCAACGAAAGGAAAATCTTCACAACAACTGCGTCGCCTCCAAAGTATCCAGCACAGACGTAATTGAAATTCTTGTTAGTTATATTATATCCAGCAAAGATTATTTCTCTAAGATTCACAACAGCAATAGCTTCGCATTCATCGCAAAAAATATTGAATCCTTCTTCGATTACGTGAACAGTATCTCTTGGGAAAAGTTCGTTGAATGGGTCCCCTTGGAACACTGAATCATATAAATCAACTTTGATGACTCTATCTATTTGATCCATGTTCCGAATTATGAAATTAATCATAACTACGTAAGAAACGCAAAATATGTCATTTGGCTGTAATATTCGTGGCCACGATATGTCAATGAGAATTCCACCGCAATTTCTGATCCTTCATCATTTTGAAATTTATATTTTTAATTGCTCTGGAATCGACGAAAATAACACAAGTAGAGTGTGATCCTGTGTGTTTTAATGTCCACAGGAATAAATTTATGTTCGTAACTTTGTTTAATGCATATGTTAAAACTATATCTCGTGGTGTACTGTTTGGTTTTGTGTTTCTTACACGGAATTTGCAATTATTTCATTCATGCTTTGTATCTTGTATGTTTATTCGCAGGTTTTTCGAATAAAAAAGATGAAAATCCCAAGATATCGTGAAAAAATAGCCCGAACCAGTATAATTAACATTCAATTGATTGCTTCTGATGAAAATTGCGCACATAAATAGCAGCAAAAAAGCATATATCACAGAAAAGTTGTAATTGTGATATATATATATTTGATTTGCTCGTAATAAAAAATGAAGTCAACTTTAAACTAACTTTTAGAATACATATTCTATTGCATTCATTTGATTTCGTTATTACTGAAATATCTCATTAAAAAAAAATTCCATAACTCTATTTTAAGATGTTTGAAGATATTTCTTATAGGATATTAATCTAGTCTCTTCTGTAAGATCTTATGAATAAGTATTGCAATAATATGAATGATATTAAGAGACTTCTGAAAGACTTTTATAATGCGAGGAATTGATATTGAAATTTTGAAAAATTTTTGTGCATTCAAAAAGTGATTTTATTGATATAAATAATTGTTATTATATATTTTTGATTTGATTTATTGATATATTGATTATTGATCTATATAAATATGCAAATTGTTTTTGAAAATATTCAATATATCATGAGATATTTGTGAAATCACCTCACAGTGAGTTTTTTAAAAAGCAAATTTCTAAATTCCAAATTTAATAATAATATATGCATATATAATATGTGTGCATATTAAATTTATAATTATTTCTGATATTGTTTGTAGTCAATCATAATGATTTTGAAAAAGTGATAAATTTTTCATAAATTTTATGTCGAGAAGAAACAGCAGCGACTCATCGAGACGTTCAGGTATAAACTGGAACTTCGTAGATTCGTTCGATTTGGATGAGATGCTGAATGGTCATGAAAAAAACGCACAATTGAAAAGTTTTATTAAAGGATTCAGGCAATTTCAAATATCCGACAACTACAATGAATACAAAGTGGATCTTATACCTAAATTCCTGCGTCTTTGCCAACTCTCTTGTGAAGCTTTGATAGAGAAGCAAAGAGCAACAATAAAAGAGAAGGACACTATCATACAGAAACTACAACAGCACTGCAATTCACTGCAAAATTCATATGAAAAAGCTCGAACATTGATCGAACAAATTAAAAACGATATTAATCCATGTCCAATATGCAGAAAGAAGTTCAAGACACCAGAAACACTTCAGAATCACATTAAAACGCATCACCCGCAACAATTGCATCACTGGAATTGCTTAATTAATAATCAAGATCATATTTCTACGAAACCAGAACAAATTACAAATAGATTATCAGAAATTAACAAAAATGTATCTAAAAATGTCATTCTTCCTGTTGAAAATGAAGAACAAAATCTTGGAATATCAACTATCGAAGAAACAGAGAAAACACCATCTCCAGAGATAAAGAAAATTCTACGTTCTGAACCAAACACACCGCCACCAAATCAGTCTCCAAGAAAGAAAGTTAAATTCCACGAAAATAGCATAATAGAAGATAACACAATACAAACTGTTCCAAACAAAAACATTCCTCAAATGCTTGAAGATGATGTTCTTGAAGACACTCAAAAGCAAAAGAAGAAGATTAAAAAATCAAAGAAATCTTCACCCACAAAAGAAGAACCTAAACCTGAAGTTAAGGTTGAAGAACCGCCGCCTCCACCTGTTGAAGAAGATAGCGGCGTCACATTCATTGATGACGATGATGATATCTCATTCTTCAATGATAGAAATGATAACAACGAAGAGCCACCGACAAATGTTAATGATAATGATACTACTGCAATAGAAGATGGTCTGTTGCAAACAACACTTCCTCCAGTCGCAAGAATTGAATTCTTCGATAATAATCCTGAAAGCTTTTATCTTGAGCATGGGTCAAGACTTGATGAAAACTCATTCGTTGATGAAGAACCTCCAATTCGTTTTTAATTATTGTAATTATTCATGTTTGATTTTAAACTGTATTTAATATATATTTCCTACTTGTGCTTATTTTATGTTCAAATCAACAGCCTCCAAAACGAAAATATATTTTTTCAAAAAAAAAAAATTATGATTTTTAATTAGATAAACTATAATACATTACAGACTAGAAGAAATTATAAAGATCTGTTAATGAGAAATTGGCTAAATTAATAGTTATAAGGGCACTAAAGCATTTGAATATTTCTAAATTGTCGTTCTCAAAAACGCTCACAAATCTCTATAAATTTATATGATTTTTTAATGTTAATAATAAATTATTATAAACATATTATTACTATATCAATATTTATAATAAAAATAGATTTTTTATTATCAGAACATATCAAAAAAATCACTTTTTGTTCTGCATGAAAATGCAAAAATAAAATCCATTAATTTCATAATAAGATAACATAATATTTAATACAGAAATGAAAAATGCAAAGAAAAGTATACCATAACCAATAAATTTGGAAAATAATTCATTTCAATTTTGCAAAAGAAAGCTTTCAAGATCTAATTTTCAAAATACACAACAAAAACCGTTCAAAGCATTGCAACAAACCAAAAATATTGTTTCGGACACTTATAAAGTGAACGTTTATATTTCACCTGACCACATACATATAATATGTCGAACATGATTCGCCCACCAATCATCCTTCTTCGTGAGGGTGTTGACCAGTCACAAGGTCTAGGACAACTAATCTCTAATATCAACGCATGCCACGCCATCGGTGAAATCCTCGCATCAACTCTTGGCCCGCGCGGCATGGACAAGCTTATCCACAACGGAAATAATCGCCGTGCCATTGTCACAAACGATGGTGCAACTGTCATGAAAGAGCTCGATATCGTTCATCCAGCTGCACAATTATTAGTCGACGTCGCTAAGTCTCAAGATGAAGAAATTGGTGATGGTACAACATCCGTCATCGTTTTATCAACATCATTACTCGATGCTGCTAAAGATTACCTCGAGGATGGCGTTCATCCACAATTTATATGCCGCTGCTACAGAACAGCACTCAACGCCGCACTCAAGAAGCTCGACGAGGTTGCTGTTACAATTGATGGCGGTGCTCGTGAAGTTCTCGAGAAGTGCGCTGCAACAACACTCCGCAGCAAGCTCGTTTCTGACTCCCGCTTCTTCTTCGCCCCAATGATCGTCGATGCCGTCCTCCAGCTCGATGAGGACATGAGACTTAACGATCTCGGTGTTAAGTTGGTCAAGGGTGGCTCTCTTCAGGACTCTTTCTTCGTCCCAGGTGTTGCTTTCGAGCGCACATTCTCATACGCTGGTTTCGAACAGCAGCCAAAGCACTTCAAGCAGCCAAAGATTTTGCTCTTGAACGTCGAGCTCGAGCTCAAGGCTGAAGGCACAGGCGCTGAGGTCCGTGTCGAGGATGCTAAGGAGTTCCAGGAGGTCGTCGATGCTGAATGGGCTATCATCTTCCGCAAGCTCAACGACTGCCTCCAGTCTGGCGCAAACATCGTCATCAGCAAGAAGCCAATCGGTGATGTTGCCACACAGTTCTTCGCTGACCACGACATCTTCTCCGCTGGCCGCGTTCCAGATGAGGATATCCAGAGACTCGCTAAGTGCACAGGCGGCTCAATCCTCTCCACAACATCCAACATCGAGGCTAAGAACCTAGGCACATGCGCTGACTTCGAAGAGCGCCAGGTTGGCTCTAAGAGATTCAACATCTTCACAGGTGGTAACGGCCGTGCTGCTACAATTGTTCTTCGTGGTGGTGCTGAGCAGTTCCTTGAGGAAGCTGGCCGCTCTATCCATGATGCCATCATGATCGTCCGCCGTGCCAAGAAGGCCCAGCGCATTGTCGGTGGTGGTGGTGCTATCGAAATGACAATCTCAAAGCACCTTCACGAGATTGCCCTCAAGATGGACGGAAAGGCTCAGCTTATCGTCGAGTCCTTCGGTGAAGCTCTCGAGGCTATCCCAAGAGCCCTTACAAACAATGCTGGTTTCGACTCATTCGAGACCCTCAACAAGCTCCGCTCTGCTCACGAAAAGGCCGACGGACAATGGGCTGGTGTCGACATCGAAACAGGTGGTGTTCTCAACGCTGTTGAGTCCTTTATCTGGGAACCACTCGTTGTTAAGAAGAATGCACTCAAGGCAGCATGCGAGGCTGCTTGTACTATCCTTTCTGTCGATGAGACAGTTCAGATCCCACAGCACGAGACAACATTCGATCCAGGACTTCCAGGCCAATCCGCTGTCAGAGGACGTGGCGGTATGCCAGCTCCAGCCGGAGGTATGCCAGGAATGCGCTAAAAGCGGCTAGACGTTTAAGGTTAAAATATGATATAATAAAAATCAATTTTTTGAAAAATTCTTATTTAAACAATTCATTTACTAGCTCTTCTTTGATACAAAAGATGGCAGCACTGAGATGTCAATGCGACTTGAAGCAATGTTTCAGTAACTTCAGTGTTTGTGCATTTCAGCCAAACGCCGGCTTCGTTTTTAGAATATGTAACATAAATACCAGAATTGACATCACCCTCATGAGAAATGACAGAAACGATATCATACACTGCTGCAACACCATATTTAGAGAGATTGAGAGAACCATCATCCGAATGAACGATATGAAGGTTGAGTTTTTCTAATCCGAATGATGCAGGTCTAATTCTATTAACATCAATCCAAATGAACTCTGAGGCAGACTTGAACTTCATTTTTCTGTTTAGCACTTTCAAATTTCCTTGAGGCGTTGATGTAACTTGTTCTCCATTATATCTTTCGAGCAGAAATTCAAGCGTGACTTGAGGAATAATTTTTTCTTTTTCTAGGCCATTGCGATACAATGGACATTCATACGGTTCAAGAGGAATCTTCCAAAAATTCACTGTTTGTGCCTTATCAGTTCCATCTATATCATCAATGATATTTAATTTACCACAAATTAATTTGGATACTAATTTTGTGGAAATCTCTTTATTAAGCGTTTGAAGCATAAACTGAAAGTACTCTGCAGGATTTACTGGGTTTTCTACAGCATATTTTTCATTTGAAATCGTTTGCAAAGCTCTAAGTAAATTAAATGGGGAAATAAAATCTTTAAATCCATATGGATTGAATAGCTGCTTGAAAAATTTTGATAATTCACCCGCAATAGGTGTTTGTTGTGGATTTAATAACAAATAATCTCTAAGAGGTGTCAATCTGGACAAAAATCGTATAACAGATAATTGAGATGTCTGCTGTGTTCTTAAATCGAATGATAATTGGCCAGGATAAACCTTTTTATTATTCACTTTTAATCCTTCTTTCTGTTTTTCCAATATTTTTTGAATTATGTTATTGCTGTACTGTGGGCGGGCTGTGAACTGAATGTCGATCATTTCTGAATAAGATGGAATTTGTTCCATCGACGGAAGTATATGAAATCTGTTTGTTTTGATGCAAATGGCAATACAGTGGCCACACTTTGCGTAATGCATAAACAATGGAGTGTTTGTAGAACCCCCTGAGTAAATTTTTCCACATTCAAGACACATAAAAAGGTTTTCGCGGACTAATGATTCGCAGCAAACCATCTCCTGGTCGAACCTTATGCTGCTGCGGTCAATAAGATCATTAAGCGCCTTTGCAGTTGGTAAAATTATTGATTTTTCACTCATACAAAAATGCCATGTAAACATTTTTTGACTCTGCTATACTGAAAATTTGACATTTACATGTCAAGTTTATTTATAAGATTTCAAGCAATAATGGCCTAATTTATACATTCAAGCAATTATAAATATATAAATTATAATTCAAGAAAGCTAAGTGGCACTGAAAAACAAGAATATGAAGCAAGTGAATAATTTGTGGTAAATTTATGCAGTAATGAATTTGCAGCAATATTGATTTCACGCGGTGCAAACATTGATGCAAAAGATAACGATGGAAATACTCCACTTCATATTGCTGCTCATCATAACAGTAATGAAATTGTAACAACATTGATTTCAAGTGGTGCAAAAATGAATTTTTTTGATTAAACTTTTTAAAATTTGCCCAAATAATGGCGAGGAAAATTTAGCATAGTAGAGTTCTACATGTCCTTCTGCATTTAATGGAGATATCACATTATGATATACCCAATTGTGCATATTATGAAACAGCTTAAGAAATCAAAATTAAGGATTTAATAAATTGAGTTAGATCATGAGATTTGCTTGTTTATTTTTATTTATTTCAATGTTGATATGTTATTATTGTATTGTCTGATATTACCAAGCAAAGAACATTGAAATTCATAATTTCGAAATCTCAATATTTTATGTTTATCAAAAAAAATGTGGTCTCAGCAAATTGTTCATAAAACCATTGATTATTTGTGCTTAAAATGATTATATAAAAGAAGATAAATTTAATAAATAAGAGATAGCAATACTTATTTACTGCTATATTTTGATGTAAAAGCATAAAACTGCTGTTTTTCTGCGATTGATAGAGGTGTTTGTCCACTGCAATCGTGCGCATTGATGTCGGCACCAGCATCGACTAATTTAAAAGCAGCCTGAGATGAATAAAGACAAGCATTGAGAAGAGGGGTTCTTTTGTATTTGTCCTGTGTTTCGATGTTGGCTCCCATATCAATCAGCTTTGTAATAACATCAGTATAATTGTGTATTGCAGCATAGTTTAGTGGTGTGAGACCTTTTATGTCTTTTTCTTCAATATTTGCTCCTTTTTCTATTAATTTTGATACAATTTGAATACAGTTATTCATTGCAGAAACAATTAATGCAGTTCTTTCATCTTTGTCTTTAGCGGTAATATTAGCTCCTGAATCAATTAACAAAAAAGCAACTTTATGAGATTTGGATGAAGCTGCATGTATCAATGGTGTCCAATCAAATTTATCTTTAGCTTCTATATTGGCTCCTAATTTAATCAATTTATCGGCCACTTCAACCATATCGCTTTTTGTTGCCAACAGCAAAGGTGTATTCATGTCATAATCAGTTGCTTCAATGTTTGCTCCTTTTTCAATCAGCACGATTGCTGTATTAGTGCTTTGATTTTGTATCGCATATAAAAGAGGTGTCATTCCTTTATATCTAAATTCAATATCGGCTCCTTTTTCAATTAGCAATCGAGCAGCATCCTCTCTGTTTTGTCCTGCTGCAAGAATAAGTGGTGTCATTCCATGATCATTAACAGAATTGACTTCTGCTCCATATTCCAGCATCATTGCAGCAAGCTCTGTACTATTTAAGATAGCGTGGAATAGTGGCCTATCAAAATTGACATCAGCTCCCACTTCTATTAGCTTCTTAGCACATTCAATGCATCTCGGAGAACATCCATACATCAGAGGGCTCATGATGCCATTGTTATAGTTAACATTAGCGCCATGCTCAATAAGTTTGTTTACGATTTCAATGGAATTATTACAAACTGCCCAAATTAAAGCAGTCATGTGATACATGTCTTCTCTTTCAATATCAGCTCCCATTTCAATTAGTCTGATAACAGTTTGGAGATAATTTTTATCAACTGCAACAATTAAAGGAAGTCCTATGTCATCAAACACTGAATCAATATTACCACCAATAGAATGTATTTCTTCGACAAGAGAAGGAATACCAAATGAAATGCTGTTCACTAAAAATGGATCAAAATTTCTTGATTCCATAGAAAGAAGATAAAGGAATGCTTGGAGGTTGTAGCTTGAACTTATGTATCTTAGAACATCTGTGAAATTTGAATGATCGTACAATGAACAAAACATATCAAAATTATGCACTTCAATACAACGATATAATGTATTTAAATCAGGATTATGGTATTGAAGGCACTCAGAGATGATTTGTTGATTGCCTCCTTCTAGGCTGAGATCAAGGCAGTATTTTGTGATCTCAATACCATTGCTTCGAAGAAAGCGAAAACAATCAATAGATCCGCATTTACAACCAAACTCGATTAGTGTTAAATCGATAATTACTTGTTCGTAATCAAACGTTCCGTCAGTATTATTGATGATATTTTTAAAAGCATTAATATCATCGTTCATGATGCAATGCATCAATGGATTAGAATCATAAATTTCGAGAAATTCTTCATAATTTGAATCGTTGTAAACTAAATAGTCCTGGCATTCAATATCATAAAAATAATTGTATTTCTTTGATAAAAGAATCCCTATGTGCGGCTCAATATCGCATGGATTTGGCTGAACTTTATAATGTGAATATAGAGTGTCAAAGAGTTCCCAATATTCGTGTAAGAATGACAAATGAAACTCGCAGAAATGCGATATTAAGCAAAGTATTGCCAACGGTTCACATTTTAGTTCATCAATTTTGTTGATGAGAAATGTTGATAAGTGACTTTGATTGCCTTTTTTCAGGTTTATAATTTGTTTCTGGATGTCTAGGTAATCACCGTACTTCACCATGTACTTTTGAAATTTTTCGGCGACAGAATCATCATCAATCATTAATAAAAGTGAAGTCAAACCATTACAATCATTGAAAAAAAAATGTTCTTAATCAAAAATGTCACTTTTCTATTAAAATATCGAGCAAGATATCATGTGTGCTGAATATGCTATAAATCTCAATCCATGAATCTCTATTCTTTAATTTAGATAAATTTAGAATATTAAAATGCAAAAGTCACACTGTATTCAATGTATATGTAATGTATATTAATTATATTATATTACGAATCTTAATTTTTAGAGTTCCATTCTTTAATTTATATCGAATCAAAATATTAAAATACAAATATCAAGATATATTCAAGATATATATAGTGCAAGTCGAACATATAATAAATCTTGATTTCCAAATCTTTATTTTTAATTTGAGATGATTTCGCAAGAATTAAATGCAAACATTACTTCATATTGAAAACATATACATCACATATTGAGTATATAATAAATCTTAATCTCTGGATTTTTATTCTTTAATTCAGATGAATTCAAAATATTAAAATGCAAACAACATTGTATATTCAATATATGTACTGCACACATTGAATATATGATAAATTTTGACCCATGAATCTATGTTCTTTAATACAGATGAATTCGAAATATTCAAATGCAAACACTCCTTTATATTCAAAGCATATACAATATGCATTGAGTATATTGTAAATCTCAATTCCTGAATCTCTGTTCTATAGTTATAAAAAACTCAAATTATTAATCGCGAATAAAATCGCGACCAAAAGCGATAACAAGGTCAAGAGGATATTTGCAAAGCCAACAATCAAGAAAACTCGTAAAGATTTTAAAAATACAGCGGAATTGAAATAAAGAAATGGGGGCGCAGAAAAGTTTTAAACCAGAAAGCCATATTGATATGGTATACTGTATAGGTCCTGCTGATGCTATATCCGAGAGGAATCTTGAAAATAAACAGTCTATGATACATGAAAAATTGAGAGCTTCACCACGAAAAGTGACGCTTGAATGATTTAATGGAGCTTGTGGTGATTTTGGGATAGACACGATTTTAAAACTTGTGGTGAAGACACATGAATTAAAATTCATAACTATAATATATAAACACAAAAATTATGTCTAAAATCAATTAGTTTATGATGCTGATAATATATTTTTGTAATTATACTGATTTACTGCTGACATTTGATAACCAGTGGTTCATGAAAGGAATGTCTTGTAGTTAAAGATAGTTTTTAGAGATATTTTCGAATCCAAAAAATATAAACATAGGGCTATAAGCGAATAATTGAAAGGTTAAATAGCTTAGAGCTCCCATAACTTATCCGCTGAGAAAATAGATTCCGCTGCCTTCATTAAAAGGAGAAGTTATTAACGACAATATATCATAAAAAGACTCAAAAATTGTTTTAAGAATCATTCCAGGCCCGAAAAAGCATGATTTGTGATATTTAAATCATCGGAAACGAGAAACTTTAGTGGAAAATCATAAATATCATAAGAAATCCAGATTTAGAAGGAAATTTTGAGAATTGAAAATTCAATCGATTTTAAGTCCATTCAAATCTACATAGGACACAATACATACCAATACTACAAGGTGAGGTAACATTCCAAAAGTGAAGTTAAATACGTTATAAAAATTACCCTTGTCAGAAAATTTTCTTGCCCTTTACATACCATTACTATGCATGTAGATTATATATTTTCTAAAATTATCTTCCAAAACATCACTTTTATCTGCGCTTCCACTTCTTGAAACAAACAAAAAATAAAGTGGCCGGCCAATTCAAATCATAAAAATGACTTTAAATCCTCCTCTCATGTGGGCACAGGACCGTAATGTCGTCTACATTACGATCAAGCTCCAGGACATTGCCAACGAAGAGATCGTTTTCGGCGAGGACCACTTCATTTTCAGCGGAAAAGTTGGAGACATTAATTACGACTACAAGCTCGAACTTTTCGGCAATATCCATCCAACAGACCAAGCAACAAAGTACGTCAAGTTCGGCAGATACATGCAATTGAACGTCCGCAAGATTGATACAAGAAAATGGTGGCCACGTCTCGCTAAGACAGATCGCAAGCTCGCCAATGTTGGAATTGACTGGGAGAAGTGGATCGATGACCCAGAGGATTCAGATGACGAGCATAAACATGATGATGGCTCATTCGAGATCTCCAACACTCCAGATGCTGACTTTACATCCAGCTCCGATGACGAGGAGGGAAAGAAGGATGAGACGCCAAAAGAGAAAAAGATAGAAGAAGTTAAGGCAGAAGAAGAAAAGAAGGAAGAATAAATGTCTATAGGAAAATAAAAAAAAAAACAATCAATTTTTTGATTATTTTTGTAAGATCTTATATTTTACATTGATGGCTGGCATTTAAGCTAACATAACCAGACCAAAACAATAACAAAATCACTTTTATATTAATATGTTCATGGTTGATATTTTTCATATATTTTCCTTATGTTTATGTGCAGAGTCTCGGAACGTATATAGATTTGGTTTTCTAAATAAATCATTAAATCATTTATAAAACTTTAAGGCTGCATCATAAATATAAAAAAAAATATTTAAAATAATGAAAATATTCAGGCATTCCATAACAGACACATTTTAAGTGTTTTAAATACTCTAATAAATCACTCCATGATTCACCTGATGCAATTTTTTTCATGTACTAAATATTTGACAAAAATATGAGATTACATAGCAAAAAAATATTACATGGCAGAAAAAATATTACATGGCAGAAAAAATAATGCTTTTAGCTTTGGTGAATATAAAGATCAAAAGTGTTCATTTCAAAGAACTTTTGACCACAAAAGTAACCATAAATTCCGATAAAAACATGTTAGATTCGACTTTTACAAGTAGAAACATGTTAATAATGAAAAATTTGGTCAATATCGATAAATGTACCTTTACAAAGTGCTCCAGTCCGAAGGAAAAAGGAGGTGCATTATTTGTTTACCAAGGAAATGTTCTAATAACAAAATCAATCTTTAATTTTTGTCATTCAAGGTGTTCTGGTGCTTTAGAGATCACGGATTCAGAGAATATCACGTTTACAAGCAATTTAATTGACTCCTGCAAAGCTTTACGTGTTGCTGCTGGATTTTTTGATGGTCACACGATGATGAGTTCGATTAACATAGACAGTTCAAATTTTACTAACTGCGATGCAGAAATTTGGACTGGTGGAGTCAGATTGCAACATAACTCAGGAAAAATCATAAATTGCGATTTTGTTCACAATTCAGCGACAAAATATGGTGCTATATTTGAATTTAGCAGTAATCCAGGATACAAATCCTTTTTAGGCTGTAAATTGATAAATAACAGTACATCTGAAAATACAGCAGGATTGACATTATTTTTGATGAAATTTCACGGAGATATCGAAGAATGTATCTTTGTTGATAACAATAATTGTTCTATCCTTGTTGCATCTGATTCTTGTTCGATTGAAATTAACAATTGTGTTTTCTCGAAGTCAAAATCAGAAGAGTTTATTAAATTATATCGATCAAGTGATGTGTATCTCTCTCGTTGCCAATATAACACAACGCAAAGTTATTCATAAATTATATCTATTCTTTGTTTGTATAAATAGAGTGTTTAAATATAAAATTATTAGACTGAACCATTTCTCAAAATATGGTATAGCACTCATCGGCATACTTTTTTTGAACATAAAAAATGAATCATGAAAGAAATTTAAATTTTTTTATGCCGCATCAAAATGATGAGAAAACCTTTCATTTTCTACGTGAAATTGAGATTCCTGATAAATTGAAACCTGACAATGACATTGCAAATTTGGTCTTAAGCCTAGCAAAGGAAAATTATGAAGAAAGCACATCAAAAATTGAAGAAATTATCAATTCTGGATTTTCTAATAAGAGATCCATTGCAATATGCAAAAAGATATTCAGCATCAGGAAAAAGCAACAACCAATCATTAAGGACTTGATATCAACACTCTGTCAAAAATTTAATCGCAATTCGAAATTATATAATGTTGTTGCAGAAAATGACACATATAATGTTGGAATGGTATGCTATTGTATCGAAAATGATGATCTTGAAGGCCTTGTGAAATTGACTAAAAATACTCATTTTGATTTCAACATGAAAGACGAGAACAATATTTCACTTCTTTCTGTTGCAGCAAAGTTTGGATCGATCAATTGTTTCAAATATATTAAAGAACACGATGTTACTGTTGAACCAGATATAGTGGGATATGCAGTTGAAGGTGGAAATATGTATATAATTAAATCTCTTGAAATGAATGATAACATCAATTTTGGTGAATTCTTTTATAAAGCAGTTCGATTCTTTCACAACGACATTGCGGACTATATTATAGAGAAACACAATGAAGTGTTTTTCACAAACAAGTCTGCGGATTACTCACACAACGTTCCAGCTTCAGTTTATTATTTCATGTATCTTAAAAATATGTTTATATAATCGTCATCGAGATATGAGCCATATAATGATAAAAGAGCTAAAAGATGGTAAAAATGAATTGATTGAGCATTCACTTGAAAATAGCGCCGATTCAAGATTTTTTGAAGGCGATTATAGTTTTCTCTATATTCATCATCAAAAATTGAAGATCTTAGTGATTACGATGAAGAGTTAGCAACACTTGACTATCCATGTGAACCACCGATTGTTGATGCAGTTCGGAATAACAACTTTTTTGCTGTTAATTTACTTCTTCAATATGGTACTAATCCAGAACAGTTTCATAAAATTGTTTTTTTTTTGTCAACAGAAACATGCAATGGTCATTGCTATGAGGAAGAGGAATTATGACATTATGCATGCTCTTATTAAACATGGAATTGATCTTAATAAGTTATTCAAATTACCTTATGGTGCAATTCATTCTAATATTTATTGGGGAGAAATTTATTATTTGTTAATAAGCAGATATTAAAAATACCATTGATGTATGCAATCGAACTCAAAGACAAAGATCTCATTTAGTTTATGCTTGACAACGGAGCTGATTTAAATAAATCGCATTGGGTCATTCACCATTAAATTTATGATATTCATTATCTCGAAATGACTTTCATCATTATTACATCATGGAGTCTTTATTCAGATGACACCATTTATGGCTGCTTGCAAAGTTGGAGATTTGGATATTGTTAAATTCTTAATTGAAAAGGGTGCAGATATCCACAAAACTGTTTCAATTCTTCTATCCATTACTGCGTTCTTCATTAGAATATGAAATTCACTTATTGTTTTATGGCGTTCATTATAACTCATTGATAAGGGTCAATTCATCATGATCAAAAAGAATTCACAACATCACCTGTTTATTATGCAAGGAAGTACTACAAAACAAAAGTCATTAAATATCTTCATGAATTAGGTGCTGAAGACACTTCAGAATAGTCCATTTCATTAGTGATTTGATTCACAGTATATCAATGTAAAACTATTACATTTCTTTATTTTAAACCAGTTTACAAATTATCTAAATAATGAAATAATTTCTTGATGAAATCGATTATAGAAATCATGTTCATAGAGCAAAAATAAACGTGAAAATGCGAAATTATTTTCTTTGCACAGCGAGAACGTAATTAATGATATAGCTTACTCTATTAAAAGAAGCTTACTCTTGGATTCTTTAATTTTTTTTAGAGAGAAATTCATTGGTAAAAATTCAAATATTCATAAAAGTGCCATGGTTTTTCTGGATTACTTCGAGTCTTCAAATTTCATTCAAGAAAGAAAACATGTCAAGTTTTTAACAAATTGATACAAAGTTGAATTTGACATTCAAGTAAACTAAATTCCAAAATATGAGGGTGTTAGTTTTTTAGGGTAAATATGGACCCTACTTTTCTATGTGGTTTCTCAATTTTGTCTCACTCCCATATTGAAAAGCAGTTTAGTAATCATGGTTAATACATATGTTGAAAATACCATTACTTAAAAGAGTTGCTTTGCTTTATTACACAAAGCAACATTCCGAGTTTTGCTATCATTTAGACGTCCTCTGTTTTATTTGAAGGAAAATATTGATTTGTTAGAAACTGTGCATAATATGTCTTTGCCTCATTTAGATTCACCTACAATATTCACTTCAATTGTTATGAGCAGTTGCATGACAATAAACAATCCATTGTAAGTTTTGATCACTTTTTTTGGATTTAAAGTTCCTGTTTTAGATTTACAAACCCTATTTTAGTATAACCCAGTTTTTATTTTATAAGCCCTATTTTGACAAATCCCTGTTTTTATTCTAAAAACCCTATTTTACAATAACCCTGTTTTTTGATGATAGACCCATAAATGAATGTATGGATTGATAAACGTCCGCCACCTAAAAAGCTGCAGAAAGAAGCAACGACGGATGAGATCGTGAGGATGAAGAGATCACAAATCGAGGAAACAAACAGAGAATTAGCCGAAGTTCAGCAAGAAATTCAAAATCTCGAAAAGAAAATCAGAGATGATGATTTAAGAGGTAATTCTGAGTTTGAAATTCTCATATTCCAACGTGACAACAGTAGAAAAGAATATAAGCAAGAAATTTCAAATATTGTCGAAAATATGAATGCCGAAGTTAACAAGCTTAGAACACAACACAACAAGGAAATAGAGTACATATACAATGAGCTGAGAACTGCATTACAAGATACTGAAGAATTTATTTCAAAATCAAGTGTTTCTGGTGATCCAAGCGATAAACATTACAGATTCACACGCGCAAAGAAACTATCAGAGAAATATGCATCCGTTGTTGACTCAATCGATGCTGCAATAAGTAAATTAGTTTCCCAACGCAATCAACAAGTTATCACTGTCGCAGGACAGATAGAAGACACTATAAGCGAGAAAAAGAGACAGCAGAGAGAGTCTAATGAAGCTAATCAGAAATTTAAGCAGCAAATCGTTGAGATAGAGAAGCAGCATAAGGAAAAAATGGATCAGATATCACATAAATATCAACAAGAAAGGGAAGAACTTGAAAAAGATATTAACAAACAAATATTTGAATTGCAGACAACAGAAGCTATGTATCAAAGCATTGCAACGCATAATCGTGAAAAACTCCAAGAAGTCAACGAAGACATTGCGCGATTAAGAATGATAATTGCAAAATCATCTCTTGTTCCAAAAGAGGATGAATCCAAATCATATCATCTGTTTGAGGAAGTTTCAAAGATGGAAAATGAAATAAATGAACTCAGAGAGAAGAATGCAGAACTGAAAAGACTAATTAATGAACAGGATTCTTTCACGAGATTGAATTTTTCATCTGCATTTAGTGAATAGAAATTATTTATATTTGTTTTTTATAAAAAATAATTACATATTTATTTACATATTAACATTCATTTTGGTATTGTTGCAGCAAGTGGCCTCAAAGAGAACTGCATTGTGAGATCCTTTATTTTGTCTTTAATTGATGGCTGAATTAGTATTGGAATCTCGAATGTCCAATCTAATTTCTTTGCATTAAAAAGACTTTCGAAATCAGATTCAACTTCGATTCTTCCATCATCGGAACTGAAATCACCTCTTGGATCCTTCTCAAGGTCTGGCTCATCATGCTCTGGTTCTTCCACTTTCAAGATGTTGAATTTTGGATTCCTGTAATTCACTTTGCAAGGAATTGCTTTTGGAGGATTTTTGTCGCTTTCGCTTTCAGAGTAATACTGATCATCTTCATTAGGAATTATGATTTTTTCGTATGGATTAAAGTCTTCATAAGTTTGTTCAACAACAGGCCTCGTCTGTCTTGCAGGAGTGAACTCTCTAATCTCGATAGGCGTAAACATCTCTTCTTCTTTTGGTGGTCTCCGCAATGGTCTGATTCTAAATGGAGACGTTGAGGTGAAAGATGATGTTGAAGCAGATATCTTTGTTGCTGCAAAATTAGATGATTCTGAGTCAACGAAATATGAAGGTTTCTGTTTCTTTTGTTTCTTTTTGTGCTTCTTCCTTTTGCCTGAGTCACTTGAAGAATCTGATTTCAAGATATCACTTGATGAACTATCTGATTCAATTTTTTGTTCAGTGGATTCATCAGATGTATCTTCCTCTTCTTCTTCAGTTTCTGATTTTTGTTGATTCTTCTTTTCCTTCTCTGCTTTATCTCTTTCTATTTTTTCTTTTTGTTCTTTAATTAATCTTTTCCGTTCATTTTCACGCTCCTCTTTCTCTCGTTCTTCTTTCTCCTTTTTCTCTCGTTCTTCTTTCTCCTTCTTTTCATGTTCTTCTTTCTCCTTCTTTTCACGTTCTTCTTTTTCTTTCTTCTCATGTTCTTCTTTCTCCTTCTTTTCACGTTCTTCTTTTTCTTTCTTCTCTTGTTCCTCTTTTTCTCGTTTCTTTTTCTCTTCTTTCATCTTCTTCTTCATTTCGCGCTTTTCCTGCTTTTTCTTTTGCTTCCTCTCTTCTTTTTCTTTGCGTTTCCTTTCCTGTTCTTCTTTAAGCTTTTTCTCTTGCTCTTCCTTTTCTTTATTCTCGCGTTCAATTCTCTCTTGTTCTTCTTTGAGTCTCTTTTCATTATCATTGCTTTCTTTGCCTTTTTTATCATTCTTTTTGCTTCGAGGCTTGGAAAACGAAGATGATGATTCAGAATCGAATTTGATATTACTTTTTCTTGTTACTTGGGGGAATGAATCAGAGCTGTCAGATGAACTCAATCCTAAAAGCTGTCGAGGTTTAATTGAACTTGAACGTTCGAAGTTAGAGTCTAAAATCTTTTTATGTGTTGATTTAATAGCCCCATCATCCGAGTATGAAACTTTGTCTGACTCCTGAGATGATTCGGATGGCAAATTTTGTCTCCTCTTCATACTGTTCATTACTGCTTCTTCATCTGCATTTGATGAATCTGATGAAACATTTAATGGCTTTCTTCTATGAAAGCTTGATTGACTTGATTCTGAATCATCAGATAAAGGCGGAGGTTTTTGGATTTTCTTTTTAGCAATTGGAGCACTCTCTTCATCTGATTCCGATGATTCAAATTTTAATGGTTGTCTTCTAACAGGAATAGCATTCTCTGAATCGGATTTATCACTTGACGATGATAATTTAATGTTTCTTATCGGTGCTGGTAATGGTTTTTTATCTTCATTTTCATCAGAATCGGAGCTTGAAAATTTCAAGTTTCGGGGTGATTTAACCTCGAAATCCTTTGCTGATTTTTCTTCATCATTTTCATCTGCAACATTGTTGCTTTGGGCCTCTTCTTCATTATTTCTCAGTTTTATGATCTTTTTTGTAAGTTCTTCAATTTTGATTTTGTCCACTCCATTTTCGGCCATTTTCGCAAATGTTTTCACAGGAACTTCGATTGTTATTGGTTTTCTGCTTTGTATCTTTCCGATGAATGCATCAATCACATTAATGTCAACAATTCCGCATTCATCAAAGTTCACATAAACAAGTTTTGTTCTCTTTTTTAACATTTTTGCAAGAAGATGAAAACATTTTCCATCAAAATCTCGTTTTGATAAATCTAAAGATCTTAAATGTTTTTTGCCCATCAAAGCAGATAATAATTTCTCAGTGGATCCGTTAATTCTCTGAGCATCGCCTGCTATAGTTATTTTCGTAAATTTCTTCAAAGACTCAATAAGTTTGACGAGTGAATTTAGTTGGTTTTCATTCGAAATAACACCAGAAAATGAGAATTCATGAAGAGACTTCGCTTTCAGCAAGAAATTAATAACTCTCTCGTCATACATATTATTATTCCAACTAAATGCTGATAAATGCTTTGGTTCTGTGTTTCCCATTACTTCGAAGACATCTGAAACCTTTTCGAGATTTTTTGGGGAAGAAATGTTTAAAAATAATCTCTTTGATTTTGATGCGAAAAATTTTTGGAATAGTACTGATAAACCATTTGCAAAGTCGCAGTTATTCAATGTCAAGTTGTTGAAATTCTTGGGAATCTCAAAATACTTATCACAAGAAAATAAGTTTCCAGAAAAATCTGCTTCAACTAAAATTGATTGCTTAATATTAGATATTTGTGCTAGAATATCTGCTCCATTTGTTTTAGCATCAACAATAGATACTGATTTCATGTTTGCTATGATTGGAATGTGTTTCGACATATCAAATGTGTTTTGATCAAAAACAAACTTTTTGATGTTTTTATAATTCTTTGATTTAGATATATTATTGATCAATATGTGTATTGATGTTGATGCGTTAATGATTTGGAGTTCATCTAGTTGTCTTTTATCAAGTAGTTCACTTAAACTCTTGCTTGCTTGAAAAGAAAACTTAATTGAAGCAACTGAAATAATATTGATTTTGGAAAGTTTTGATTTCCCAATCTGCTCGAATATTTGTGGTAATACCTCTTCACAGCATGATACGATGTAGAGTTCTTTTATAGTTTCATTGGTTTTCAAGAAGTCAATTAAATTAGATTCCAATGATTCTGGGAGATTTTCAACAATTAGTTTTTTTATTAGTGTAAATCCTGTTAAAGACTGTAACGCGTATTTGAAATACTCCGGAACTTGTGAAATTGCCTTTGTATTAATAAAATCTGATGATAAGATTGAATTTTCTTTCAATATTTGTGAAAATTTGTCTGCAACAATGGATTTTTCTTGCAGAAGTATAGTTGATCCAAGCCTTGCCCTAAAATTGCATGCTGGACTGTTATAATAAGATATATCGACATTTTTCTTTGCATCGAGTTCGCTTTTGCTAAACATGTCATAGAGGTAGAAAGCAATTGTCTGATAGATTGTTTTGATAGTTTCGGCCTCGAATATAAATTTTTCATTTCCGAAGCCAATTTCCATACTTAATGACTCTTTTGGTCTAAGCACTGTCAACTCAATCCAATTGAAGCACTTTTCTAATTCTATTTTCTGTGATTCTTGATTATTTTTGAAAAACGAAAAATTATATTCGGAAACAGACAGAATAACATCATGTTTCTCATCATTAATCGTAGCTACACATGGAGATATGGATAAAATTCTATTGGATTGACTTCCAATAAAATCCTCAATGAACTTTCTTGATGAATCATCCATTTTTGACAATTAAGAGAAAAAGTCGTATTTTTTTCCATTTCACAATTTCTTTGATAATCCAAATATAACTTTTGATTTTTTGCCGCTTTCACGATTTATTTTGCATTCGTCAGATAATGTGTTTTTGTCATGTAAACCAATTAATTTTGTCAAATAAATATTGACATTTAAATTGCCCAAAAAAATAAATTGAGATGATTTTAGGCAACAATTTTATGACAACCTTTTTATACAGCAGCGATAAACATTACACGAGTGAAGAAGCTCGTGCAATGGAGAAAAAGATGCGAGAAGGATATAGGGAAAGTCACGCGACAAATGTTTTGAAAACAGAGTTATCTGCAATGAAAAATGTTGATAACTATGTTAAAAAGAACTCCGTTCCAAAAGAAAAGGTGCCAGAACCTATACCTAAAAATACTGGAAAGCCCTATTCAGAATGGTTACGTGAAAAAGAAAATAAGCAAAAACTAAATCGAGCAAAAATCTGCCTACAAATGAGATTAGATCGTTCTAGGCCGCATATTAAAAAGTGATTTCAACAATTTTATGCTACTAATATAATTATCAAAACAAAACCTCCACAAAATCATCCAAACGCATTACAGTTAGTATCTACATTGTTACTTTATAACATTCTATGTTTAACTTTCGAATATAACAATAATCATTTTCAACATCCTTTTTAGAGCATTAATTAACGAGACAAAAGAAAGGCTGTTGACTCTTGATATATCCTTACGATTTTGTTGTTTTAATGTTTTATTGAAATCATTTCAGAAACATATGTTACAAATATCAATAAAAGAATGACGTACTTAAAGAGGAAATGCGGATATTTAGTAATGATTTTCAAAAAAGTAAAAATTATTTTATTTTAATTCAATAACAAGTCTAATTGCGAGGGGTTCAGCCTCGGGCTTAAGCTTTGGACACATGTTAAGTGGGAACCAATCAAGAACAGCCTTGTTCTGTTCGAATTTCGATACTGGGATTGCGATTGTACCAATTGGATCATCAGCAGATAATGTGTCATGATCCATTAAGCGGATGTGAAGGCTGTCTGCCTTATTTAATACAGGAAAAACGAAACGTGTATCCCAAATTGGATTCTTCTCGTTCTTCTTGACCTTTGTCTCCTCAACTTTTCCGTTGGTTAGTCTCAATTGGACGAAAGGATCGGCCCAGCCAACTGGATCAACTTTTGGAACTCCCTTCGCTTCGAGAACAATGACAGTGAGATGTGTCATAAAATAATACAAACCCTATTTTATTTTAACACACCCTAATTTATTTTAATTGTTGATCGGTCGAATCCCTTTCTGGAACGTATTATGCCTGCAGATGCCTGCCAACTCTACATTGTTTGGGGTAAAAATATTTGATATTCCAGATTATGGTTCATAAAGATATTGATTACACGCAGTGAGTATGTTGCCGTCTGACACATAGCGTCCCATGGCTCATCACCGAAACAGTCGAATATAGAATAAAATTCTGTAACATCATTACCAAACCGAAACGTGCATAACGGACTGAGAGAGATCTACGATTTTCCTTAGAGAAACAGAATATTCGAAGTAAATATGAATATAGGTATATTGAATTAATCTTCTATATAGCATGGCTATGTAATGGATCGCAGCTTATGATGAATCTGAGAAGTCTTTATTGTTTCAATACATTGTTTCTCGTTAATAATTATAATGCTAATCCGACCATCGTGAGCTATAGCAAAAATAGCCCCGAAGGCAGTCATCCCTCGGCACCAGCCACCATCCAGCAATAATCGATAGATCTGATTTCATTTAATTTATATATTTATCCTCGATTATTCCCCACCAAAAAAATTACAGTAAATTTAATTAATTTTGTTTAAAACTCTGGACGAACAGAGTGTTAATATGAAAGAATCATTAATGAGGTGAAGTGATCGTAAAATTGAGAGTAATAAAATGTGACATTCAACTTTTGAATTCGGGAAAACGGTTAGGAAATTTGGTGAATTGCTGTTGAAACATATCTAAAAACCAAAAGCTATATTATTGTTATAAATCTCTCAATTTTTTAAATTTCATTTTTATACTTCTTTTTCAACACCAGTAATAAAATATGCAAGAAAAAATGAAAAGAAATTTCAGTTAGAAAGTTTTTTGTAAATATAAAAACAATAATCCAAAATGTGTAACCAGGTACGAATGTCCCGTCACTTTTTTTATCTTCTCAGAAAATTGAAAATTTCGCATTTTCACCATTTTGACAAATGGCATCCCCATATCGTCACATCTACGCTGAGGTCGCTAAAGTTGAGAAGTCCTACCAGGAAGTCAACATCTCAACAACATCTGTTGACACCAACCTTCTCGCCGCTAACTACCGCTATGTTGCTTATCCAGTCGAGACATCGGGTGGTGGCATCTTCGCTGTCCTCCCAGCTAACGGCTACGGCAAGGTCGGAACAACAAATTCCGTCTTCCGTGGTCACACAGGTGGAGTTCTTGATGTCGACTTCAATCCATTCAACGACAACATCATTGCCTCCGCTGCTGAGGATGCTACAATCCGCGTTTGGCAGATTGAGTTCAACGGAACTGATGTCCAGGAGCAGAACAACTCCCTCTCTATCATGAAGGGTCACTCCCGCCGTGTTACACGCATCTCATGGAACCCAGCTGTTAACAACACCATCGTCTCATTCGGCGCTGAGAACAGCATCAAGGTTTGGGATGTTTCCAAAGCTGCTTGCTCTTACACATTCAAACCAGGAAAGGATGCTCTCCTCGACATCAACTGGAACCAGAACGGTAACCTCCTCTGCTACCCAATGAAGGACAAGAAGCTCCACGTTTTGGATGTTCGTGCCAACACTGAAACATTCGTTGTTGGTTCTCACCCAGGACTTCGTGGTGGCCGTGCTGTCTTCTACGACAAGCAGAACATGATCGCCACAACAGGCTTCTCCTCTTCCTCTGGACGCCAGATTGCCGTCCGCGATGTTCGTAACCCAGAGAATGCCCTGGCCCAGATCGATGTCGACTCCAACAACGGTATCCTCGCTCCATTCGTTGATGAGGACTTAGGCATCCTTGCTTGCTTCTCCCGTGGTGATGCTCTCATCCGCTTCTACGACTTACAGTCCGCTGAGAACCCACTCGTCGTTTGCAACTCCTTCCAGAACAAGGAGGCTATCCGTGCCTTCGCTCGCGCTCCAAAGTACTGCGTCGACACAAACATCTGCGAAATCGACCGCTTCTACGTCATCAACCAGGCTAAGCAGCTCCAGACAACACAGGTCATCATCCCACGTAAGAATGCTGAGATCTTCCAGGAGGATATCTACCCAGCGACATGCAAGCCAGTTCCAGGTATCGAGCACGACGCATGGAAGGCCGGTGGTCAGCCAAAGTTCGAGAGATTTTCACTCGAGAACGGTTACACACCAGCTGATGGCCCTGCCTTCTCTGTCACTGCTGCTCCAGAGGAGACACTCGAGTCTCTTAAGGAGGAGAACCAGAAGCTTAAGGCCCGTGTTGCCAAATTAGAAGCTGAGATTGCCAAGCTTAAGAAATAAACAATCTGCGTAAAAGTTTATAATTTGATAAATTTTATTCTACTTATTGGAAAATTTTTACATTTGCTTATCAACACTTCTCAAATATTGATAGAATGCATTTGCTTTTAATATTCTAATAATCTATAGATTTATTTTAGAGTTTAAATGATTAGATATCAAACAATTTAGAGAACATTATTAAAACAGGCAAATTTTATTTTAAACACTTTACTCAATACATTTTCAATTTCTAGATATTCTAAGAACATGATGTCTGAGACACAGAAAGACATCTGTTAAGGAAAAGGAATATACATTAATTTTATTCTGCTAAAAATGGGTGCTGAAGTGCTTCATGAGCTGATATCCTGCGAAACTGGCTGACAGTAAGCATTTTGAGCATCAAATCAACTGAGCTCTCGTCGACATTCGGTGGAAGGATAGATCTGAGTGTTGGCTGATGTTCTGGGAGATTGAATCCATTAAAGTATTCTATTTCCTTCATTTCAGGCCAATCCTCAGGCTTTGGGGTACCTAACACTTGAATAATGTTCATGATAACTGCGATCTGCCCATCACCTTCAAATATCAGTTTTCCTGCGAGCATATGACCAAGTATGCATCCTACACCCCATATATCCATCTTTTCATTGTAATGCTCCAAACCAAGAAGGCAATCAAGTGGTGCAAACTGATTTGTAAATCTCGATGGTGTAAGAGGTTTCCCTTCTATTTCTCTGCAGTACCCAAAGTCAATAAGTCTCACTTCATTAGATTCTGATATGAGAACATTTGAAGATTTCATATCTCGATGAATATAACCGCGTGAATGTATATACTCGAGTCCCTTTAGTATTTCTCTCGTTATATGTTTGATCTGATTCAACTCCATGACTCGATTTTCTTCAAGAATCGCTAATAAATCCTTTCCTCCGTTCTCTAGTATGATGTACTGTGACATAAAGCCTCTAAACGTATCAAGCATCACGATAATATTCGGATGTTTCAAGTTTTTAAGTGTTTCAATTTCTTGGTCACTGATTTCGTCAATATCAGATTCTTTAGATATAACAGTTTTGTTCGTGAGAAGGTCCTTGCACAGATATATGCTTCCGAAGGTACCTTGCTGTATATATTTGATTTTCTCATATCTCTTCAATCCCGACAACATTATGAAAAATGCCGAATAAAACTTATATTAGTTATATTTTAAAAGAGTGACACTATCAAAAATTTAGCAAGAGCAGCCGCCACCGCCCTGTGGTGCGCTTGGCTTTGTTAAGTCAACCTTTGGTGCCTGAGCCGTTTTTGGTGCAGACTCTCCACTCTCCTGGGCTGTCTTGTCACTAGAAGCAGCTGCTGGAGCTGGAGCCTGCGATTCTCCTTCTGTTGGGATCAAAGCGACCATGTTGAAGAGTTCTTTGATATTTGTTGGTGTTACCGCACTCGTTTCGATATATTTAGCATTCTTATTCTCAGCGTACTTGGCAATTTCTTCTGATGGAACTTCGCGATTTTGTTCGAGATCGCATTTATTACCGACAATAACGAATTTCGGGTTTGCAATGTCTATGACCATCTTGAACCACTTCTCAAGATCGTCGAATGTTGAGCGCTGTGTAAGATCGAAAACGAAAACAGCAACTGTGGAATCGCGGATGTAAGATGGGATCAACGAATGGAATTTCTCTTGTCCAGCAGTATCCCAGATCTGCATTCTGATGTCCTTGCCATCAAGATGCAAAGTTTTCGCGAAAAAGTCGATACCAACTGTTGGCTGGTGATCATTTGATACGGAGTCATACATGTACTGGTTAATGATCGATGTTTTTCCGACAGCGGAATTTCCTACAAAAACAACTTTGTGCTGGATCATTTTTTTGAAAAATTTCAAACAGAGTTGTTCAAAATTATATTTTGTCACTTTTATTGAAATATTTCGAAATGTCACTTTTACTATATTATTATTACCATATATAAGGTTATTTTCATGGCACTTTTCTCAATCTAAACAGAGATCTTCGATTTTTAATTTGTCACTTTTAGAGATAAATGAACGGAGTTGTTTAATTTTTGGCACTTTTTAATTTTATTCTTCATTTCATGGCTTTGAGTGCCAACGATATATTCCATAACTATCTGAGATCGATAAATATCGGAGAACCAAGTCCCTTCATTCCTGCCAACGTTTCAAAGTATAATGATAACATTCCAAATCCAGAAGATTTACATCCAATTCCTAGAGATATTACTGATCAAGAATTCGAGTCACCAATGTACACTAAACTTGATACAGACGAAATGAAGAAAGAATTTGTTCAATATCAAATTAAACATATCGCATCTCAGATAGAACACGGAAAAATCGACCAAAATGTACTTCAAAGTACAGAAATTGACCTAAGCAATCAGTTCTCCAGTGTTAACAATTTCATTAAATTCAAACAGAGTTTGGCAACATATTATGAAATGCAATCGGAAGAAATGGGTCTTCCAGTTAAAATACAGTTATGCAAGTGTCCTCAGTGTCTGAACAACGCAGTTCCAAAGTTCCAATACTGCATAAATCATATTTATCAAGATCCAAAGTATTCAAAACAAAAGTTTATTTCAACATACTCACATAAAAAGGAAGATAAAAAGGTTTGCCGTACTCCATGTCCGGAAAACGCAACTTTGTGCCAATTCCATAAAACTGGCAAATAGATTTAATAATAATTTTATATTACTTGTTATAAAGTATGTTTTGTATTGCATTATTTAATTGATTTCAGAGTGATATTTGAAATAATCATATTTCGAGGAAAATACAAGACAAATTTTATTGGTAATGACATACATCATCAGGAAGAATCTTCCTTATCTTTTCTTTCTGTGCATTTGTAAGGTTGGATGGATATTGAAGCTTAACTGTTAAGATTAAGTTTCCACGCTTCTTTGGATCATTTTGATACGGGAATCCTTTACCAGGGACAACGATAGTATCACCATCTCTAACATTTTGGAAAGAAACAGGAACATTTTGTCCATCAAGATTCTTGAACATAATTGTGTTTCTAGTGAACGATTGTGCAAGAGGAACAGTGACATTGCTATAAAGATTGTGTCCGACAAGTGTAAAGTTCTTGTTTGGCTTCACATAAGCAATAAAAATCACATCAGTTGCACTTCTATATGTTTCAGCATCTGTGATGTTTTTCGCGAAAAGACGAGACATTGGCCTCGTTCCTTTCGGTACGTACAGTGTAAAGTGCTCGTATTGTGAAACAAACGGTGATTGCTTGCATTTCTTGCAATTTGTTCCTTTCTGTGCACATACACATGGAACAGATCTGAATATATGGAAATTCTTCTTCTTTCCAGTCATAAAGTCCATTAATTCGAGATATATCGGATATGTTATCATTCCACCGAATCTTGATGCTTGATTTGCTCTATTTGTATCAAAGTATCCCAAAGATATAACTTCTTCGTCGCTTTTATATCCAACAATCTTAAAAGTATCCGATTCGAAGCCTTCATTTCCGATTTGATCATAAATTGAGCGACCAACATTAGTTTTTAGTATACTGTAAGCTTTTTCGATATTATCCCATTGATTTAACATCTTTTGTGATGGATTTGTGTGAGTTTTTCTATAATTAATATATCTTTTATACGATCTATTGATGTCATTTTGCGAGGCAAACTTCTTTAGACCGAGAGTTGCATATGGGTCAAATTCTGACTCATTGCTTTCATACCCTGAAGGAAGTCTAAAAAGAACAAAGAATATCATTATTTGAAAAGTGATGTTTTTTCATATCTTTTCGCATTGCTGTATATATTTGAGCAATTTTAGAGCAATGTACATTTATTTCTCTTCATTTTCTATCATATTCCTTTATATCCAAGCATAATTTCCATTTTTAATTTTTCTATTTCGTATTATCGCATTTCGTTTTGGAATATATTTATAAAATAATATATTTCCTCCTAAATATTTAATTTTAATTCCCAATTCTCAAAAGAGTGAATATTTTGTCCCTTCCTATATTATTTATTGGAAAATACAAAATTACACAAGGAAAACAACCAAAATCGGATGGATGCTATATACCTTAATGCTCAGTGAAATTTGAACATCTTATATTTTATTTTCAATTTATCAAAACCAATTTTGTCTGAGAAAATAAGGTAATACCAAGTTAGTGAAAAATTGTTGATACATCTATTTGTTATTTCAATTTTATCTAAATATTTTATTAAATAATAGTTGATATTTGAATTTCATGATCTAGGAACTTTCATTTTTGTCTTTCCCGACAATGGAATTGCTGCTCTTGTTGCTTCTGGTCCAGGCTCTAATGTTGCTTGTCCAGTCAAAAGTTTATAAGGAATGGTCATGAAAGCCATTCCTGCGCGCTTAATAAGTGTAACAGTGTACTTCTCGCCGTATCTGTCAGCACCGGAGATGATGTTGATCATCTTGTCACCGAAATCTCCAAGATTAACAACTTGGCGGATATCAGGATCTTCGAGGTTAATCAAAGCGAGAAGTTCACCCTTAAGGAGAACGCTGATCCATCCATCATGGAAATCCCAATAACCGGACTTCCATTTCACGAAACCGATCGTCTTGGAGCCAACAACTGTCATTATGCACTTTTCTCCTGTCACAGATACTACTACGACTCTGTCCTTGTCTACCTTGAAGTCAGCAATTGTTGGGCACATCTTTGATGTTGTTCTATAATATTCTTTGAATTCGCCATTTTCAAAGTAATAAAGGGACTCATGCCGCTGGATGAGGTATCCATTGCCGAAAGCTGCAATGTTAGAAGCGGAAATCGATATTCTATGTTCACCAATAACAATATCGTCGTATTTGTTTAATTCTTCGTAGGAATTCAGTTTAATTCTGATAATACGCAGCGATCCCCTGTGAAGGACGGCTAATTCGTTTGGTTTTTCGGGGTTCATTGAGCCAGCGAATGCGACAACTTCGTTCATGTTTGGATAGCTGAACAACGTGCAGCAAAACTGGTGACCATTATCGTAAATACCGAATTTACCAGATGAATCTTGGAAAATAACGCATGTTTCTGGATGTGGATAAAAAACCGGCCTTTCTTCCTCCGGCAATGCCTCATGTTGGATTGATCCATCGAGGCAGATTCCGCTGAAGTTCTTGATTTTAGCTGTGTGGATATATTTAAAGTGCTGTAAACCACTCATTGTTCGATTTACATTCTGAATGCTTGTTATAACGAGCGTGTTTCCATGCGTGTACACGAGTGCGTCCTCGATGCGCTTGGAAACATCTATTTCCCTGTCGAAATTAATGAGGTCACTGATTACAGGCCTCATTTTACTTTTCTAAACGATTTTTTTTGGTCTGCGCATTGGTTTTCAAGTTTTGTTCAAATGCATTCATTTTCAAATTATAAACATGTTATCACGAGAGTTTTGACCTAAAGAGTGTATTTTTCCAATTGATAAAATTTCATTTATGGTAAAGTCCATCGTGTATATGTGGGTCAGTCTGAAAAGTACTTTTGAAAAAGAATGAATATGAAAAAATTTCAATAAAACCAAGAGGAAGCATGAATATTTTGAAGGCTTGTCTAAAATTGATACGAAAAGTCGGCGAAACTCGTTTTTTAACTCACTGGATTAACTTCTTGCTAAGTTATTGAACCCCAATGTACAAAATCCTGTTGTGCATGATATATTAAAGAATTAGCTAACAATGTCTATATTTCATTAAAATATTAAATATATCTTGCATCAAAAACATTGATTTGCCATGATGTGCTTTACTCATTATAATATATTATATTTCCATTGTATAGCATTTTTATAACGTAAAATATGTTGTTGTCGATGGTAAATAAGGAGTCTATGACAAAAGTGAACATCAAAAAGTGACAGGTGAACCTTAAAGTCGCTTTTATGAATAAACTGTCACTTTTTGCGCGGGCAAATTGTCACCTTTATAAAAAGTATCATAAATATCTTTGTTGTCTAACCAATACATCCAGGTTAGTGTTGTTGACGAGCCACAACTCTATCATCAACGAGCATATACCTAATTGGTAAGAAAACAACGATATTTATGCATGGTTAAATTGTTGCGAGAATGTCATTGGGCGAGGTTGGCCTGAGACTTCCAAAGCCCTCGAGTGGCCAGGCCAAGCCCTAGCAAGAAGGGCTCAGCCTACAGAAGCCGCCTCTACCTTCAGCATCAGATTCGATGCATGGCGAGGTCGGCCTGAGACTTCCAAAGCCCTCGAGTGGTCAAGCCAGGTCATATCAAGAACCCACTGATTGATTCAATTTTTAATACACATTACATTTTCACTTTTGATATTAAAGAATTATTTTTTTTTTTTCTATTTTTTATTTTTTATTTTTTCACAGATACCTTTTTCATTACAAGATTATTTTCATATTATTACTTATTCTCATAATTATTAATATATCATTAAATTCATAATTAATTATTCTTGAATCATGAATTAGATAATGTTTTTATGTTACTTTCATTTTATATATTGATTTATATTATTTAGATTCTCAATTCGATCCTTATATTCTTTGTAAAATTCATTTTTAACTAAATTTTTATTTTTATCTTCAAATTATTCGTTTATAATTCAAATTTACCGTGCAAGACGGGATAATTTCGACCGAGTTTCTTGATTTTCTTAGGTTTGGAGTGCCACAAAAACTTGCAATGAACAAAGAGAAATGGATGATGTGCTATCATCAGGATGCTGATAGCACAAATAACATCCTTCACTATAAGGCCACAACTACTCATAATGAAGTCTTCTTTGACTTCCAACATTGAGTTCAATCCATTTCAACCTATTGATACTTTTCCATTTTTTCCCGCGAAAACACGTCACTTTCCTTTATTTTGACATCCTGACTTTACATGCCAAAAATAAGTTACATGTCAGAAAAGCACGTTGTTCTATTTTGTCCCAGTCCCGGTAAATAAGTAAATCTAATCACAAATATGCTTTTTTAGCTTTTTTTGGAAAAAAAGTATTCCAAGTGTTCACACATAAGCTCTGTGTGTTATTCTCCCAAAAATAATGATGATTCTTTTTTTGCGCGGCTAAATTTGAAAAGTTTATTAAATTGAGAAGAATAGAGCGGGAAAAATTGAAAAGAACCGAAATGTGACATTTTTTCTTGATGTAGCTAGCTCACTGTGTCTGGAGATAGGAAACTGAGTACTTTTCAAGTTTAGCCGCGGACCCTTAAAGGATACAGCATAATTATGTGGTATCCATTCATATGAAATAGTAGCTAAATTTTTTTGGAAATTAAAAATGTTATTGGGTAATTTACGATGTTGTTAAGGTGTGTTAATTCATATCTAAAATGTTAATAATATTCTATAAATTTATTCATAATATTTCAACATCAGAATAGTCGCAGTCGTTATCACTTTGTGGCTTTTGGTATGTTTGATCATGAACTTTAACTGCATTGAACTGTCCATGATTATTGCGAAGCCAGATATGCTTTCTAATATCAGGGTCATCAATGTCATTCGCGACAAGAATGACTGAAGATCCAATAGATATATCAGATATGATTCTATCATCAGTATCTTCAATATCATAAATAATAGATGATCCACACATAACTGATGGAGATTCAATGTCTGTCGCCTTAGCGACTTGAGATATCTTTGTGTTCGTATAATCACACTCAATATGCCACAATTCGTATCCGCAAATGGCGCAATTCTTCGATGGAGGCTCTAAGCTAACTGGTGTGAGCTTCGGTCCATGAACAGAATTCGACATCCAGACAGACTTGAGATTGTCAATATCACCATTCAAAATCTGTCTCATTTGCTGTACTGCTATACCAGAGATGATGCTGTTTGTTGTAGCGAGCGCTGGAACGACAACAGCAACGAGTCCTTTGTTATCGAACATGGAAACTGATTTATCGATGTGGAATGCAGCAGCTTGAAGATTCGTTGCTGCCGTAGTGAACGCGAGATGGTCCTCATCATCCTTCTCGAAAACTAAAGATGGACGAAGTCTAGAAACGACATCAGCAAATACACCAACGCTTTCTTCGATTGTCCATTTCTCTGTCGGTCTTGTTATTGGTTCGTGGTTCGCCACAACCTTGAAAGAGAGCGGCGTCGGTGGCTCTCTCGATTTCCACAGATCTGTCTTCGATCTAAGCTCTTCTATTCTTTTTCCAAAAACATTATCGAACAAAACTTGTGGTTCGAGATTATCGACTGAAATAACGTCATTAGATCCCTGACCACTGAAGACAGCGTTAAACAGGTGGAATGACCACGCAGAGCAGTGTTCGATCGTTTGTGGTGTTGATCTAATTGTGCATGTGACTTTTGGACCAGAAGGAGCTGCTACAGGGCTGCAGATATAGCAGGCAGACTTAAATGGTATAGTTGGAACTGATTGTGCGTGTTTTCCAGATGAAGCACAATCAATAAAAGGCGTTTGAGTGATAACGCATAGCTGACTTACTCTCATTCTGGCATCTATATTGTCAACACCGCAGAAAACAAAGTCAAATTGCTTCACATAGTCAGGATCGAAATTATTATCGAGAACATTACCGGAAATTCCCGTAATTTGGAGGTTGCTGTATCTCTTCATAGCGTTCTCAGCAAGTGTTATAGATTTTTCTTTGCCGATGTCGATTTCACTGTAAAAAAATTGTCTTGATAAATTTGATAAAGAGATTGTGTCGAAATCTATCACTGTGACGCGAAATACCCCTGATATAGCCAGTGATTTGATGATCTCACAGCCGATTCCTCCTGCGCCAACGAGAAGAAGATTAGGAGAACTGCTGAAATCCATGAAAAATGATTTCAAAAATGTTTGAAAATAGACAATTGAAGACATTCTTCCATTAAATCAACATTTAAATCGCATTTTAGTTAAATTGACACGTAAAAACTTATTTGACAAATAAATCTTTTTTTGACAAAAAACTCAAATCAAAGAACATTTTTGTCATGTAAACAATCCTTTGCTTTACTCGGTTGAAAATTATTTGCCATGTAAACTATTTTTGACAATAAACTCAATATGAAAAAATATTTTCTGCCATGTAAAAATTCTTACACTTTTAAAAATTTTATTTACTTTCTTATCCGATGAGCTCCGATATCATAATGACAGGAATTATTAAAAAGAAAGGCAGGCTTTCGATGCAGGGTTACAAGGACCGCGAATTCACTGTCGACAGGCAAGGATTGATGAAATATGGCAAACCTCATGAACAGGCTAAGTGGAAGAAAGTAATTAAGCTCGCAGATATCTCGGACGTCTCGCCATACAACCATGAACCTCGCCATGGCTTCACAATTACAAAAACTGATGGACGTGTTTTATATTTCTTAGCTCAAAACGACGAAGAAAAATGGAAATGGATCAACGGTTTCCGCCAGGCCCTGCGTGTAATCACTAAACCTAACGAAGCAAATCTAGAAAGCGCAGGAATCAACGCTGACGAGTTTCGCTTCATTCCCCTTCTCAAGCTCTCAAAATATTCGTCAACCGGAATTTGGAGATGGAGATTCTTCGTTATTTCTCCTTTTATGGTTGTTTACTTTAATGATCCAACAATGACCGACGAATTGGGTTCGTTCCCGATCAAATCAGTAGTTAAAACAAATATATCACAATCTAAGCATGGTGAGCACACACTTCAGGTTGATGTTAAAACACATGAAAAAAGATCATATTTCTTCTCGCATCCTGATCAACGCGAACTGATAAAGTTTAACAACCTTATTACACAGAAAGACAAAGCTGGAGTTTCCGGTAAGAAATAGAAATAACATGTAAATTTTATTGTAGTTTAAACCAATATTTTATTGATTTGCAATAGCTTCTGACTATGCAATAGCTTTTCCATCATGCAAAATCATATTCAAAGATTGATATTTTAAAAAAAATTGTCAACGATACTGCTCTGTATCGTAATATATTGTTTGTTCTCAAATTCAAAAAATTTAGCTGTTTTCCTTGGTCATTTTGTTTTATTCAGGATTTTTTTTAATTTTGAAATTAATCTTTTTTTGGGATCGCTAGAATTGATATCAACGATGATCAAAAGCTTCATTAACCTTTACTAAAGATATTCATTACGTGCTTTATGGCTTTTATATTCATATTTTGTTTTCCAGATATGCATCTATAATGATGTTTATTATATCCATCAATAGCAATATATAGACATCAAGTAGATGAATAATTGAGATCGTATTTAATCAATATTATTGATTACAATTGGCTTAATTGTAATTTTCGACACATAAATATTTACTTGTCAAATCTCTCACATTTTTTGTAAATATTACCACCTGTAATAAATTTACTACCCCTTTATAAAATAAAACATCCGAAATACTTTATAAATAGATTCATTTTCAGAGTCGAAATATTTTGAAGCCAAAAATTGACATTTTTTAAAGAGTGAATGTATCAATTCGATGGATATGAATTTTCATGGATGGGATTCATTGATTATGCGCAGTGTTTTCCATATAAAGAGCCAATCTGGATCGCTGTTGGTGCGTGTCTCTTTCTGGGAACGCTAGCATCAGTAATTCCACAAATTATTACTTTGATTATACGGAGATCGAACTTTGGACTTAGCCCATTCATGGTATTCATGAACAACTTCTCAGGTACACTGTTAATCATGAATATTATCGCATTGAGATCTTCGCAATTTCGAGCATTAGGTCAATACAGTTTTTGGAAGGCTCTTCCAACGCTATTCACGTTCTTCAACAACTTCCTCCTTTGGTTTTTCTATGTTCCCGTTGTGTGTTTGACAATGATCTTTTTCGATATTGAAGATCGCGAAAAACGCAATAAATTAGCAAGAAAGCGAGAAAGAATAGAGATCATAGCGTTAAATTCAGTTCTTTTTGCCACATTCTTTATAACATACTTTATATTTACTATTATTGGCGTTACCAATGGATTTTCTAGTGAAATGAACTTCAAATATGGCAAAACTATTGGCATCATCAATGCCGCAATAAACGTTCTTATATGGATGCCACAAATCATAACAACATGTCGATTGAAAGATTCTGGCTCTCTTTCGATTGTTATGCTCATCCTTCAAGCGCCAGGTGGTCTCATTAGCACTGCATTCATGGCATTCGGACAGAAGGAGAACTGGACAACATGGCTTCCGATTTTCTGCTCTTGCTGCCAACAGATTTTGCTTCTCTCTATTTGCATTTTCTATGAGTGCAGGAAGAGGCGTAAGAGACAAACATGGGGTGATCTTGGCGATGTGAAGTACACAGAACCTGGAAATGATAACGTTCCAATCAATACTAACGCATAACTTTAAGTTACGATATCTTTTTTTTTTAATTGTTTATATCTAGTAATTACTAAACTACTCATTACTACACATAGACTTAGTGTATTGCTTTTCATATGTAGAATTGTTATATGATATTATTTTGAATCACAATTAAATATCTATAATTTTTTTCTTATTTAATGTCACAGAATCTTAGAATTAATCTTTCCTATTTTTGGCGTATCTTTAATATTCGTATAAAATAGTATATTTAACAATAAAAAACGAAAAGTTAAGATTTTGTTATTATAATTCATATATATTAATCCACAATCGAGATATATCATATGCATATATAAGCTATGTGGTTGCATGCATTCTTTGCAATGAAATATCTATTGTATGAAATATCATAATTTTGTCAATATAAAATTCTATTAAAACTTGATGTGCTTCATGCAAAATGGTTAAGCATCATCACTTTAGAAAAGGGGGGAACTCCGCCTTCCCGTTCATTTCCTCTCCAAACCATGACCGCCTAGACCCATTCCCCCCTGGGGAATATATATGTCTATGATGACTTTCCTATCCTGATGTTTCGTTTCGAGATAAATACAAATCGAAAATAAAGTTCAACAGATTCAGTAATTTATAATCCACATGCACTATATATACATATTGGTAGCTAGCCACGTTAAAATTGCCGCGAAACAGCCAAAGCAACAGATTATCTCATATTTATTTCCATCTTAAACCTAAAATCATTACATTTCTAGTGCAAGATATCACAACAAGCGATGCATAGTTTACAATTCAATGACAATTTCAATATATTTCCATTAACATTTTGAGATTTCAAAATACAATTCTTGAATTGTATGCATAATTTTACATTTTTAGCCTAAGCATAAGTTATAAATGATTATAGTATGAGTAAATACGTTCAGTATACTGCTTAAATCGAATCAAACTCCAAAGTTGTTATGATATTTACGTAAACTATGCTGTGTGAACAAAAATTTATATTAGTTCAAAAAAAACAATGAGTGTGAAAAATAAAATTTTAATGTGTAAATATGTTAATGCTCGAATATATCATTCAATGAATATATTTCAATCATTCAGTTTTTTGTAAAAGTCTTGACATAATCCTTCTTCCTTTGAGCTGATTCTCGAGGTGTTTTCCGATTTTGATTTTGGCAGAAACAACAGAAAAATTGTCGATATACTCAAAAAAATGATGAACCAAGTTACTATCGACTTCAGAACTCCATCCGTATCTCTTCAGGAGAGCATCGACGATTGCTTGTTCATCAATTCCTTCAGGGAGCATGATATGTGTTTGACAGACTGCGCAATCAAAAGTGATGCCGCCTTGGAAATCACGACCTTTCTTATGAAGATTGATTTGAAGCTCATCCATGAAATTTATGGCTACATTGTACTTGGCAAGAAAAGAAAGAAGCATATCGAAAGTGTCGTTCCCATTGCATGCATTCCTGATCTGGCCATTAATGTGTTCAAGTGTCATTGTGGAAAGGTGTGAGAAATTGATTCTGTCGTTGTGCAAAAGCTCGACATAGTGTGCGAGAATTGAATTGAATTGCAAGCCTGGACCATCGCAATTTTGCTCGAAATGAAATAATGAAATGCTGATCTTCCACGATCATTTGTGTTGATTCCGGAGTCAGTGTCCATACGATCGCAGGCTTCGTAGAATCGATGCTCGAAAAGGAAAGCGATTTTGAGGAGCTGGAGTTTGGATGGCTTATCCAGGAACCCATTGCGCACAGTCTCGATCCAAAATGCGATCGGAGTAATGAACACGATCTCAGGGAAGTAATACTTCTCGCACAAGGCCTTGACTGTGAGAATGGAAAAGAGTGAAATTGGATAGGAGTCTTGCATCTTTCCTGGCAGAGAGCTCGATGGGATGCCTGCATGTTCAATCTTGTTATCACATATTTGAAGGTTTGAGTATTCAGGCCAGAGACTGGCTTTAGATCAAAGCTTTGCGAGGAAATCGATGCAGCAAGCTTGATTATTCTATCCTTATTTGTTCCAGTCACACTAGCTGGAATGCTTGCATGAAAATGAAGTGAATATTTCAACCTCCTCGACACTCAGAAATGCCTCGAAAGTGAACTTCCTTTTTTGGTTTGAAAGCAGTCTAAAAAACCTGCAAAAACACAAAAGAGCGTAATTTGTATATTCTGGCTTCTCTGAGCCTGATTCAATAATAGTGAATTTTCATTACAACGTACTTCGATCAAATACTTACAGAATTAGATTAATTACATTGCATAGTCTGTATTTTCCTAAGCAAAAGTAGGCGCTGACTAAAAAATTCTCGAGTTTTGTTAGATTTTTTTGTAATTTATAGCTTATTTGATACTAAATGATTAAAGTACTGTTTTTCTGTAGATGCATATTAATGTATGCTATGATATTGGTCGAAAATATTGATTTAATGGACAAATATGGATCGTATCGCGAAGCCAAACATCAATAATAAGATTTAACTAAAATAAAATTTAGTTATGTCCTGATTTGGGCATGCATGCTAAGTATCGGAATGTGTTGAACGGGATCTATGTTTATAAAATTATTTATCAATTTGCTTGATGGTGATGTGACTGCAAGGAGCCCAGGTGTCTGCTGTAGACGTGCGACGTGATTTTATCATCTTTGATTTTAAACCTAAATATAAGAAGTATAATTAAGTTAAACGAAAATGAATTAATGGCGCAAATATAGATATTGCTGTGGTCAATCATTATCAGTATTCTTCATCCCGAGTTTGTTCTTTGGTGGCCCTCCAGAGAGCAAACACATGACTTCACTTTAGTCTATTTCACGGAAATTGATATTCGAATATGTTAATTTCAAAAGATAATGCTGTAATATGATTAGTTTCATCAATGATATGATAAAATTTCATTTTTCTATATATTCACAACATTGTTTTAGTCAGATATCGATCACTTGCTTCTCTTGGATTCACTTTTTCGAACGAGGAGTCTTTTTTTTATAGTGACGTTTTGGTTGATTTTTCTCGCGAGAAGTGAAGATTTATTCGTGTGTTTGGATACAATAGAAGAATCTAATTCTTACACAGATGAAACTTATACGAAAATTTCGACAATCGAAGAACTTTATCAAATCCCAGAAAATTTATCAGACACATTGACCTTCAATATTTATAATTACGATGTGAGCAAAGTATCTATAGACATTTCGAAAATCAATACAAGTCAATTAACCATTAATGGCAATGATTCAAAAATTAAATTCACAGATTTAAGTAATACACTAATGAGTCAGTTAAATTTGAATTCATTAACAATGGCTTGTGACAATGATACATTAAATCTTCCATATGTTGTCATATTTCACAAGATTCGATTTTTATCTATAGTTTTGAAATCGATTATTACTCCATAATGAATGTTAAGTCAATTTCTACGAGAAGTATTGAATTAGTTGATTCTTATGACATTTCTCCAGCAGTCTCATTAAAAACAACGCAAGTCATATTAGGTTCATTGGTATTTGCACGCACAAGTAAATTATCCATGAAAGCAGATGTATTTCTCAATAATATGATTCTTAATTTTGAAAAATATAATTATCAAATCAATTTTGAATACAAAAAAGCTTGCCAAATCATCTACGAAGTATCCGGTGAAGAAGCATATCTCGATATAAATGTGCATTCAGATCAATACGCAACACACGGAATTAAAGTTTTCAATCACGCAACTTGCAAATTTTCAGAAAATACGACTTTAATATCAACTTCTATTATAGACATTAACGATGGGAATGTTATATTAGCCTCGAAATCATATAAAACAAAGTTTTATTTGGCGAATTATACAAATATTACGCTTCTCAATGAAGAAGCATCTTTAGGAATGATGCGGATACAATATTTTGTGGTCACAAAGATGTTAGATTTCTTGTGAGAATGGCAACAATTAATGCAAATACAAAATTGAATTCTGTTGAAAGTCTACATTTTATTGTTGGCGATATTTCTTTTAATGGAGAAAATATCAAGTTTATGGAGAATATTCGTTTTAATGTTCCATCAACTATCAGCAGCTTTGATTCAAACCCGCAACTCGATAACATCATACTTGGAGATTTGCAATTGACATTATCGTTAGATTTCAATACAAGTGATACAGCGCTGCATTTTACAAAACCAATTGACATTTATCCATGGAATATTAAAATGAGATATTACGACGACAAGCTTCCTTCTGATGATGTTATCAATGAGAATATCAATAAATCGTTTTTCGCTGTTTGTTCTCTAAACAACATTTGCCAAGATCATAAATTCACAAACTGCAGTTTTCTAGACTTTGCCAAAAAGTAGACAATGAGTTTTGCATTGGTGGCTCGAATGCAGAAAACCAAAAGCTGGTTGATCTGAGTCTATGCTATGGACCGAATATGTCTCTGTGCCCTGAAAAGAACTATTCATATTTCTTTCCACAAAAGAATCTTTCAGAAATATCTCATTATTTTTCAGATAATACAAAGAAATTGACAGTATATCTTTCTTACAAATTTTCGACGAATTCATTCTTCTCACCGAATAGTAACACTCCATTCGATTTGAACATTATAGGATTAAATGAAGAATTGGTCGATCTCGAATTATCCGATTTCTGAGCTTTTTCGACAAAATACAAAAATTACATCTCACTGGAGCAAGATTCTCAGTAGCTCGCTCATTCTCGCATCCAGAATTTAAGTTTACTGAAGTTTCTCTGAGAAAAGGTTCTTCGATATACTTCACTCAGCATGAAGGTATAAATCTATCAAAACTTCAAAACATTGACTGTGATTTCTTGTCGTATTTGCATCAAACGAAAATTGATGGAGTAAGTTTGCGCTGCTGTCTGTTTGATCTTGAACCATACATTTTCAGGTTTGAACTAAAGGCAGTAAGAATTAACAAGAAACCAGTGAATGTGAAGAAGATTTCAAACACCGAATTTTATTTTATTTCTAGAAATGAACCTCAGCATGTTAATTTCACCATTGGATTTGCAACATTGTCAATACCAAAGCTCAATTTCAATGGAAACGGAATGGGTGGAAAAATCTATTTCGATGAGACATTCGATAATTATGTCGCTACAGATATTGTTGATTTAGATCAATTTGTTGATGTTGAATTGAATTCAGCATCAAAGAATATTCCAACGAGGATCATCAACTCGAAGAGAATTGTTTTGGGTCAGGTTTTAGATGAAGTTCATTTGAATTCAGTATTTCTCAAAAATAATACATTTTTGAAATTTGTTGATTAACATCATGATTCCAAGATTTATATTCATAACGCAAAGTTTGTTAATTCAGTTCGTATCAATAATGATATTCAATCTTTGGCGCAAGTCGTTTTTAGGAACATTGATACATCAGAGCTTACGAAACTTGTTGCGATTAACACGAGATTTGAGGGATATATGAATCTTCTACCTAATTCTACAATTTCGTTACATAGATGCGACATCTCGGGATTAGTTATTTCGACAAAAACAGAAGGAAATAAGATTGCATCGATTTTAATCAAATCGGCTGATAAAATGGAAACAAGGCCTCCTGAAGCCATATATTTGTCAATCGATACATCTGATATCAATAAAAGCACTGAATGGGTTTTGGTTAACAAAGTCACGAAGAGCCTCGCAGAAATATGGAAGGAAGTTGTTAATGTTAAACAGAAAGAATTAATCGTTGAAAGACAGAAAGTCTTTCCAAAAATAGTTTCTACAACAGACCAAGTCAAAGTTGTTCTTGTTGTTGCAAGTAATATCAAGAATACAATCGGAATCATTGCAGGTAATGTCGTTGGAGGTATAACATTATTATTAGGAATTCTACTTCTCTCAATCAAATGCAAGGAAAGGAAACTCCTGAAGAATCATTTCGATACTAGTTCCCTATTTGAAATCAACTAATTATTTATCAAATGTTATTTGGTATATTGAAATAAATATGTGTTTACTATTGTTGAAATTTGATCTTGATTTACTAAGCCACAAAAAGATCCAGAAAAATAATTCATTATTTGGTCATTGAATACTACAGAAGCTTAAGTTGCATTGCTTTTATGTAGACAGTGATCTCATTCAAATTCTATACTAATCTTGAGTTATTCATTCATTTTTATAGTCGAGATTTGATTTCATTATAAATTCTATATAATATAAAATCAGTAAGAAAGAGAACCAGGGTTATAATGTACTGCTTAATGTAGATATTATGGATTATAAATTAAATGATTTTATCCAATCTATATCATGAAAATGATCAAAATTTGAAACATTATTTTTGTGTTCTAGGAGTTAGATAATAGATAGAAAAGTCGATAGTAGATCTATACCATTCGAAATATTGTATTGAATATAAGTTTTGGAGGTAAAATTAAAAATATGTATTTGAGTTTACATGTCAGATTGTGTCAAATATCAGAACGATAGGATTGATAATTTTTTTGATTTGATGACAAGTGTTTATTTGGATGCAGCAATCCTTCTAAAAGTCGCTTCAGCAATGTCGAGCATTCCAATGAAGTTTTATCCTGATGAAATGCGCAATGATCCTCAGTTAGAAACGATTTTAACCAATTCACTCGCGAAATTCAAGCATGAAATGACATTTTGCTATACCCTGGATGAAAGAATCGCCTTCGCATACTCATTCTCCGTCAACGACGAAAATTACTCTATATCTCTAATAACGAAATATAGATATCCAAAACTATTCATAACCTTTTTCGAAGAGATGTCCTCTCACTTCAGAGAGTCGGAAACACCAATGACACCCGAAGATATGTTTGATGTTATGATAAATACGTTTCCAAGTTGGGCAAACTTCCAATTTGAAAGACTTCAGGAAGTAGAACTCAACGGAAGATACGATCATCTCAGATCTCCTCAACAGTTTTACTCTGATTTCGATCCTTATGATCACTTTACTAGTTTTGAGTCCATAAATAAAGCCTGGAAAGCACTATTTCTCGGCACAGGCATTCTGGTTGTCGCAAAAAGTGCGGAATATCTCATTGATGCCGCTTTTTCTGCGATGTCCATAATTTCTCCATTTAAATTTGAAGGAGAACTATTCATTTCTTCATGCGAATTCGATTGGAGACTCGATAATCTCAACAAATACGAGATTGTTGTTATTCTTCCTGGTGCTATTAAGTATTTAAAGAGAGTTTTTAATGTAGCACTGAGGCATCAGCCTGTTGGATCTGATTTCAGTGGCTCTCGTGTAAGATTGCTTGAAAGAACGAAGAAAATGGAAGATATTTTCACTTATTTGATGGATCGGGTCTTGAGTTTAAATCCATTCAACGACATGATGGGAGGACCCTATGTCAACGATTCTCTTGAGAAAGAAATGAATCCAAAGCACCACAAGTCCGCTTTAGTGCCAGATCAAATTCGAATGGCAGAACAAACGGTAACAATACGAAAATGGCGCGAATCGATACTTTTTAGGGACAGTTTCCGTGACAACTTCCTTTCGTGCTCACCAAAAAGAGTGATTGATGCTCTTAGCCTCGATCACCTTAAGCAACTCCCACCACTATTGGATAAAATCGACTGCAGATTCAAAGAGGACACTCATATACGTGCTGTCGTTAAGAAATATAGAAAAGAGATTTCATATGCTTTAGAAGCTTATAAATAAGCGTGGTGGAAGGGAAAAAATTATGTTGTAAGTAATAATAAATATTAGTCTGTGTTTTTAAATGTCTTATTTTTTATTGATCCCATGTAGCTTCAACAATTTCCCAAGATGGATCGATCTGTTCTGGTTCCATACGTGTGATTCCGTCTTGGTTGATAGTAATAAACTCAACCTTTCCGTTGGCGATTGTAGTTCTAGCAAAAACAGCTCTAAAGACTTCTGTGATACCTTTCTTAACATCCTCGAGGCGTCCATTAGCAACCTCGGAGACCTGAAGGCCCTGCAAATACTTACCTATACCTGTTCCGAGGTAGTCTGTTTCCCAGGAGGCACCATATGGATCTGTGCAAGCTAAGAACTTACTACCATCTGGATTAAGGCCGGCAACGACAACTCTGCAGCTGAACGGCTGCATTTTAGAGCGGCGCTGATACATTAAGCGTTTTATGTAAGTATGAACTTCTGATGGTGTTAAATATTCGCCATTATGCTTGCATTGTTCTTGGAGAATAATGTTCTTGATAATATCGATTAATGTCTGAAAGTCTGCGAATTCGCCTGTAGCGCCGATAATGATTTTTGGTGCAACTTCGACGAAGTGAGAGACATTGTTATATCTAAACATGGAGCCATACGTGATGGAGAGGTCGGAGGCAAGGAGAATGCCGCCGTCGTACTTAGAAGCGACGATAGCTCCGCTTGATGTGATCACTTGCATTTAGTTATAATTCTTCAAACAGACCTTTTCAATTAGATTTTTTTTGGCTTATTAGACCAACTATCATTTTGACCTCATAAATAGGCTCTCTATACCATGTATATCCTGAAGCAATCTTTGAAATTTATCGAAATCATTCGAGATTTTGACCAAATTGAAGATATTTATAATATACCAAAATCAATGAACAACATTACTATCCATTTCCTGATTTATTTATTCCCAAATTTATTTCTATCAAATCATTTTTTTATAATTTTGATAAAATATTGAATTCTATATTATACTATAACATTGTGCTGCATTACTACCAATAGTAAAATTTATTTAATTTCAAGTTTATTTTATTCATTTTCTATTTTTATAATTTTGATAAAATATTGAATTCTATGGTAGACTTTAACATTATGGTAATTTAATACCCATAATGAAATTTATTTATTCCCAACTTTATATTAGTGAAATCATAGTTTAAAAATCTTGTTTATTGTTTAAATTTCATGACATATCAAAAAAACACTATTGCAAAATATTATGCGTATCATACTATATTCATGTTCGAGTTTGTATTTGTTAATTCTAGTATTATTAAATTTGAAAAAAATATAGAAATGAATCATATTAGTCCAAATGTGGAACATCAAAGAAGTAAAAGTTATAATTATTTGCAGGATTATTTTTGATATGTATCATTAATATAAAGAAGATAATGTCGATTTATGGTCTTATTCAATACAACATATAGAAAATGATGCTGCTTGATAAGCCATTAATGTTTTGTCAGGAAAGAATTAAGAAAATGCAGTCCATAACCCCAAAAATCTAAGAAAATAGCAGGAAAAAACTGTCACTTTCATTTAATGTCTTTGCATAACATTCCAATCAAGCTCATCATTTTCGACAACGATGGCACGTTGATGAACACAGAGTGGGTGTACTCCGTCGCACACAAGATCTGCACAGGATACGATCTTGATTGGGATTTCAAAGTCAATTTAATGGGAAAGACATCAATCGAAGCATGCAGGTTAACGTGCGAGCACTACGGTCTTACTGAGTCACCAGAATCACTCTGTGAGCGTCGTACAAAGATTGTTGATGAATATTGGCCAACAATTCCATTAATGCCAGGCGCTCAAGCTCTTGTTGACGAGTTCAAGAAGCGTGGACTCAAAATGTCCATTGCAACAGCTTCTAACAGACCAGGTTTCACATTAAAGTCATCTGGCCACAAAGAATTCGTCGCTATGATGGATGCTGTCGTTTGTGGTAATGAAGTTGAGCATGGAAAGCCAGCTCCAGATCTTTTCCTTGCTGCTCTTGCTAAATTCCCAGGAATCAAGCCAGAAGAAGCACTCGTTTTCGAAGATTCTCCACTTGGAATCCGTGCTGCCAACTTAGCTGGAATGCCATCAGTCTTTGTTCCAGATGAACACATGAATATCGAAAAATCACTCGCTGAGCATAACGCTAAGCCAACATACATCATCAACTCTCTCGAGCATTTCGACTACTCAAAGTTCACATTCGCATAATTCAAATAATGTTTTAACATTTATTTTCTTACACTAAATTATACTAAATATATGAAGTTTACGTCATCTCAGCTTTATTTTTATACTGACTCTTATTAAAACAAAATTTTCATATTTTCATTTTCTAAAATCAGCAAACATTAACCTAATAGCAATATACCACGTTTGAAAGGATACATTTTATTAACATCAAATCAATCTATTCACATATATAAAAAAATTAAGAGTTCTATTTCTGTCCTTCTTGCTTATCATCTGCTGATTTTTCGGCAGATTCATCTTCCTCTTCATAGTCATCATCAGAAAATTCAGGAAGATGGCTTGGATCTTTTGTTCGATCAAGTCTTCTTCTACTTTCAAGAACTCTAAATCCGAATATTGTCAGAGGAGGATTCTTGACTTCTGGGATCTTCAATTGCTTCAATGATGGATCTGATAAGAATATTGCAGCAAAATTTGGACCAAAAGCAGCTCCATCAATCCTTGATACTTCGTAGCACTTTGGAACATAAACGTCGCGGCATCTCGGGCAAAAACACAAACAGCCAGAAACACCTAAATTTGAAGACATGCCGTATGGAATAACCGCTTGTTTTTCACATTCGACACGTGGGCAGGTACCGAACACTTTCTTTCCGTACTTTTCGATCATGTCAGCAAGACCTTCTGGTGATTGAATATATCTTTGGTGAATTAGTAAATACAAATTCTGAACTTCTTCTGTGAATTTAGGATTTTTGTACCAAGATTCGTCAATATCTTCTTCCTCGACATCTAAAAGACAATTGAGCGCCTTATTATAATGTTTGAATAAGTTTTGAAGTCCGAAAAGATTGAAAGGATCTTCCATATATTCTTCTGATACATGGCAGAACCAGTTTTTAAATTTCTTTTCGGAACAGAATTGAGTAACCCAATCTCCATAATCATTAGAGTATTCTTCTTCCTCTTCTTCCTCCTCAACGGACGCAAGAAGGTCGTAATCGTCGGATGAATAGTAGGAATATGAATAAGAATATGAAGATTCTTCGGCCATCGTCAACTGTAAAGCTGAAGACTGTCACATTTTCTTATCAATTTTTTGTTGAATGAATTAAAATTTCATCAGATTTCTTTTCCCCTCCCCTCATTGCGCCATTTTTCACTCGAAAGTGGTTTAAGTCAATAGATCTTCAAGGATAAAACTTCAATTTTTTTCTTTTCAAATAGATTTTTATACCAAATTAAAATTAAAATCAGAAAACAAATAAATAAAATATTAGTATATTATAAGTAGATTCATTTCTGTTAAAATTATTACCATATTATCATAGAAAACTCATGAAATTTTGATCTTATTTAATGTTTAAAATGTGAATTGAGAAAAATTAGTGCTAAACAACTATTATTTATACAGGATATAGGCATTTTAGAAAGGGATTAAGCGTGGTTTAGAAAATGTATTTTCACTTTTTCAAAATGATGAAATCAAGAATTATAGTTTTGAATTTAAGCTACAATAGGATTATAAATGATATATTTAAAAGGAAATGAGATATTATTTTTGAGAAGTTTACGAATTTTTGATGTATCAATGATTAAAAAAAATGTCTGATTATCCAGAAATTGGATCTCCAACACTCATTTTACCTCCAAAACGTCACAGCAAGAAGGTGTTGCCTCGGTTGGACTGTGAAGGACTCGATGAGATTCCTTTCGAGACTGTGATTCTTCCTCAAACAAGTTTTGTAACTATTGATGTGATTAACGATGATGATGAGCTTCTTGAGTTGGAAGATAGCATTAAATACAATCTGTTATCTATAGGAAACAAATCGTATACATTATTAGAGATTCCTATATTAGAAATCGAAGATAATTCCAATTTCACCCAAAACAAATCGATTTTACTCGATTCACTTATTGATGAAACTTTCAAAGCTTTGCCATACCCTGATGATCCAATAACTCTTTTGAAATTGAAGAATGTCAAAGGATTTTTAGATTTTCCTATTGATTTCCAGTATATCATCAAGGAAGACAAATTAATGAATCAAAATATGGATGGGAAGATTCAAATTGATGTGTTTGATGATACACCTCCAAATATTTCGAAAGTTCAAAATCTTAGATCAAAGAATGAAGTAAAATCAACAGACAAGGTAATCAAAAATGCAAAGAAAAGCACAAAGTCTAATCCAAACATCCTCAAAGACAAAATTATTCCTGAGATACCTAAAATCACATTTTACAATACAGTTGAAGATGTCAAAAATGACGAAAAGAAGTCTAAGACAGCGTCTGAAAGTTTGAACCAATATGATGACATCAATATCCTTTTATCCAAAGGAATCTCTTCTAAAGAAGTTACAGTCAAAAGGAAAAACATTGAGAAAGAACCTGAAAAACTATCCAAAGAACCAAAGCAATCTCAAAAGCTTATTGATGGATATACAAAAAATATGCAATCAAAATCCACTCTATTTCCTGATTCACAAACTAAAGTTCAAGAAACTCAATTGGGAGAAAAGCATGTTGAAGTGCCTCCAAAAGTTCAAAATCATCAAAGCACAATTGATTTATCAGCTCCATGTATAGTTTGTGATAAATCATTTGAACAGGATGCCACATTCATCGTTATTTTCAAAGAATGCAGATTATTATTTAGGAATATAAGTGATCATCAAATTGAATTATCACCAAAAGAATGTGTTATATTCAGAGATATATCTATTCAATCCATCTCATCTAGCTTGAGTGTTTTTGATAAGGTATACCTCTTCGCAGTAGGAAACTGCAAAGATGCTATGTCATACATCACTATTCCAAGGCTATTCATAAGGCAGGTCCAAAGTGAGAGAGATGTTTATCTGATCGTGAGAACAATGGCAAAACCATTGGAAATCGCAACTGAAGGAGAAACTCTTCATGAGTACTGCCTATCACTATTTCCATGTGTTCCTAGGATTGTTGCCTTGGCCTGGCTCCAAAAAGGAAATCCTATATCCTATCCAAATTGCATTCCAAAGTTTGATGTATGCTCATACATGTTCCAAGTTGTACTTGACTCAAAGATCTTTTTGCAATCAGGTGAGAAGCCAAAGAATCCATCGGTGAAGAGAATTGAAGCAAATGTTATGAAGAAAATGAGGAAGAAGAAAAATATCAAATGATCTAATTGCACTATAACATAAGCTTTCATGCCAATAGGTAAATAATCAATTTCATTAAAGAATTCCTGATTGTTATAAAAGAAATTTGCTTATTTGGTAATAAAACACCACTAAATGCATCAGCTAATATCTCAACATAACAAAATCAAGATCTTTCAAATCATTATAAAACGTGACATTAGCAAAAAGTGTCAATGACCGAAGTACAAAAGATCTCTTTGAGGGATTCTACGCGAATAAAACTCTTAGAAGCCTTTGCACAGCTCGATGGTGGCCTTGCGCAACTCGAAAGAAGACTCGATTACCTCGAAAAAACAATAGAAAACGTAGATCAAAGGACAATGGCGCTCCAAGCAAAAATACAATCTCAAGCACTGACTGGCTCTGTTACTAGCAATGCAAATTGATCATATATTCGTTTATGTATTAATATATTTTTATGTTTTTATTCATTAACTGTATTGAAATAAATAATAATGTGTGATTTCTTCAAATGCTATAGGTAAGCTATTGCTATCGAGTAGATTACAGCAAATACTTTAATTAAGATTTTCTTATATTTGATATTTAATAAATTAGGTTTATACTATCATTAACATCCAATACTCACGTTTTTTATTAAAATTTTTGAGTTATAGAACTTGATTTGGTAAAATAAACTATAAAGATATTTAATTTTTTGTTATCATGTTGTATGATGTCTATTACATTGATTTGACTTTTGACATATTTGACTTCATTTATCTTTTGAAACCTGTTTCTTTATTTTGCGATGATGTTGAGTTCATCCGCAAAATGCAGAAAATCAATGATTACATTACAAAATACAGAGCCTCGAGAACCCAAAACTTCAAGTTTTTAAGTAACACCGCCCCTGAAATTGGATTTGAATTAAATTTTGAAGAAATAACACAGGATATACAGGAATTGCTAACATTTATAGATGCTAAGGATGCCAAAAGCACAATGCAATCGCTTAAGAATTTCAAAATTAAACTTGATAAATTAAATATCTTCGAAAATACGGCTATAAATATAATAATCGAAAGCAATGTTCTCACTAAGCTCCAGGAGTGCATTCAAACTGAAGAATCACGTGTTTTTGAATCGACCTTGCAGTTTTATCAAGCAATCACTCGATTTTCAACAGATATTACACGATTGATTTTCACAAACGGAACTATAGAAAGGCTTTTCCAGATATTTAGCACAATTCAATTATCTTATCAAAATTATTTATGCGTTTTACATATTTTCTCTAATGTATGCTTTGATGTATCCGAAGCTCGAAGTTATTTGATTGAAAAGAACATAATATCATTTCTTTGCAAAACATTAATCAGTATTGACGTTGATACAATCATAGAATCAATCTTATTGTTGGTAAATACATTATTAATGGACGATGAAGTCGTTTCTAATGCTGATATTTCATCAATTATATTCCAACATTTGATGTCAGCTGCGATTCGATTTTGCGATTTAAACAGCGGCGATCCAATCTCGAGTGAGTATATTTTGTTTCTAGTATTATCAATGATCTCAAAACTCGCAATAAAACCATTAAACACAGCGATGATCATTCAGTCCACTTTTTTATCGATTTTATTCGAAATATTTCCTTCAATGTATGGAAGAACATACGATGAATTTCTTTATATTCTACAAATGCTAATACGCCTTGATTCTTCACACATGATCATCAATCAGATGCGAAAGGAGTTTGACTTTGAAATTTTAATAAAATCTGATTCTAAATCCGATTCCATTTTCTCGCTGCTGAATGAAATTTTGATTTTCGATCAGGGCCTTGGAGAGCATTTGTTTGCAATTGGAATCCTTCCAATCCTTAGAAATGCAATAGAAGAAGGAGATTTTCATGAGAAGTTATCTTCAGCACAGACATTATCAATGATACTTCAAAGTGGTGACGAAAATCTTATCAATTCGGTTATTGAAAACGAGGAAGTTATTGAGACCCTTTTAGCATTTTGCAATTGTGATTTACCTGTTGCAAATCTTGAATATATCACAATTGCATTAGAAAAGATTAAGCAATCACCTAATTTTAATGAGATTCTTGAATCGCTTTATGAAGATTATGATTTTGATGCATTAAATACAGAAGTTCATCAGAGAATCGCTACAGTTGAAGAAGAAATATAATTGTTATTATATAAATAATATCGAAATAGAAAACTTTTGATTTTTGATGATTTAGTTTAATACATAGTTCATAAGCTAGATAGAGAATCTATGTATATAATTAGAAAGCTTCTAATTGTTATACATCATGAGATATTTTGATTTTTTATAATTTTTGGTGGTAAATTTTCAACATTTTTTTTTCAAATGAATGACAACATTACTACAAAGTATTCACAATCCTCCATCAAGAACATACAATTGCTGGATTCAGCCGAGCGGTTTGATAAAATTTGGAAAGCATTTGAGAAAGTTGCTTTGGAAGATGACAAAGAGGCTCTAAACTATGGAATTGAAAAAGGTTTGCATAATGCTGAACTTTGCGGAGAAGACATTTTTTTCTTCATACAGGAACAACTTTCGTTTAGCCAAAATACTTTGCGAAGCAGGCGTTGGCAGTGACGAATGGAGCAAAGCTATTTTTAATTTCGCTGCATTCGGGAATCTTGAAGCTGTAAGGTATTTCATAAGACTTCCCAATCTCGATCCAAACACTCCAAATTATAAAGGTTATACACCATTGCTGATTGCAGCGATGAATGGAGAAACTGATATGGTTAAATTCCTCCTTAAGACTCCTGGAATTAATATCGATGTTAAATCAATTAATGGAAATCAACTAATTTCTAATTCGAAGACTATTGAAATAAGAGATCTAATCCTTAGTCATTTTCCTATTGAAGCCCGTAAATATGGCCCATTTTTACATGGAAACTGGGAATATATGTAGATAAGATGAAAATTAAAATTGCAATTACAAATTTAATAAAAAATAAAAAAGTTAAAACTAATATTCTAAAAATTAAAAGTCATCATCTTCGAAGTCATCATCATCTTTTTTCTCTTCTTGTTGACCGCTCTTCTCAAACGAATCCTCAAAGTCATCTTTCTTTTCTTCCTTTTCGTCTTCGAAGTCGTCATCATCCTTCTTATCGTCATCTTTTTCAAATGAATCCTTTTCCTTCTTTTCTTCTTTATCATCTTCGAAAGAATCCTGCTGTCCACTCTTCTCAAAGGAGTCTTCGAAGTCATCCTTCTTTTCTTCATCTTTCTCAAATGAATCATCTTCTTTCTTTTCATCTTCATCCTTCTCAAAGGAGTCTTCATCTTTCTTTTCATCATCTTTTTCAAATGAATCCTCTTCCTTCTTATCTTCATTATCGCTCTTCTCGAATGAATCTTCTTCTTTCTTCTCTTCTTCTTTTTCAAACGAATCTTCTTCCTTCTTTTCATCTTCAAAGCTCTTTTCAAAGGAATCTTCAGCTTTGTTATCCGACTTTTCGAAAGAGTCTTCGAACGAATTTTCTTCTTTCTTATCATCTTCAAATTTCTCAAGCTTGCTCTGGAACATTTGTCCAAGTGTTGGATTCTTTTCTTCTGGCATCTCTTTCTCTTTAAGCTTCTGATCAATCTCATTATCAGAGTACAATTCCATATCATTGTCTTTCTCTGATGGAGGCGATTGAATAGAAGATGTTCTTCCTGGACTCTGTTGTTTGCTCTTTGCGCCACTCGACCTTCTCGTAGAGCTCTTCGATGTCTTTGGACGAACAACAACAGGCTCCTTCCTTCGCGTCGACTTCGGCTTTGATGGACTATTTTCGTCATCTTTCTTCTCTTGCGTCTCTGTTTTATCATCTTTCTTGTTACTAAATCTCATCAATAGATCTCTTCTTTGTTGTTTTGATTTCTGCTTTGTTCTCTCTGCATCATTGCGTCTTTCTTCATCTTGCTTCTTCTTCTCGTCAGCCATCTTCCTCTCCTTCAGCTGCTTATCGCGCGCGAATTCCGCATTGATTGAGCGCCTTCTGTTCTCTCTGCGAGCTTTGATAACCAAAAACTTTTCTTCATGTTGTTGTTTTTCTGCTTCTTCCTCTTCTTCTGTCATTTGTGGATAAATCTTTTGTGAAAGCTCTTCTACATCAACTAAATCTTCTTCTGGCATCTCCAGAGCTCTCATGTGATCGTTTAATTCCTGAACAATTGAGAATAAATGATCGATGTAGTTTTGTTGCTTCATTGGGTGTAATTTTTCTTTGAGACGAAGGTTTTTAATGTTGATTTTATCATCCATTTGGTCAACCATCATTGATCTTTGCTTTGAAATGTCAGAATTTGAGCGAATCGGCGGTTCTGACTTTTCGTGTATCATTCTTGAGTTTAAGTCGTCGAGCACTGCTTTGAGCTCTTTGTTTTTCTGCTGTAGATACTTTAGATTGTTTTCTTTAATTCGAATTTCTTGATATTGAGGAGAAACGGACATAACAGCAAGTTGTTTGATGACGTCATCATTCTTCTGGCTCGCATTCTGGGCTGTTTTTTCAGTTCTCTTGATTTCAATCATCAAATACGCTAATTCACTTTGAAGAGAACCAGCAAAAGCCGTATTTTGCGCTTGCTGAAGTTCCTGCAATTCGTTGTTTAGTTCCTGAATGTCTGCCTCAAGATTTTGCAATTCTTGCTTTTTTTCGTTTTCTTTCTTCAATTCGTCCGGATTTCCGTCCAAAAATTGTGCCAAAGCGTCTGTATATCCCTCCCTGTCGTTGAGGATCTTCGTTTCTTTGTCTAATTGCTGTTTAACTTGGTTATAATTTTCGAGAGATTGGTTATATTGCTGCAAGGCGATCTTGAATTCGTCAATGAAGTACTCCTGCTCGTTCAGGGGGTTGCCTCCCCTCCAGTAGAACTCCTCCTTCTGGTATTGACTCGGCGGACGGGTTGGAAAAGGATCCTTCCTCGTCATAAAACGTATTTTTTGTCAGTTTTGTATTTCTTGATTTTTGACATGTAATCTTCGAAAATTCGACATTATGACACAATATAGCCGTTTAGGGTCATCCCCTGCTTTATTTTGCTATTGATTTCGAAAATTTAGATGGAAAAATTACTTCCTGCTTCAAGTTCTATTGTAAAAATAAATCAAATAGCATAAAACACATTTAAGTAAATAAATTTATAACATACTCAACAAATCTTGTGCTTCCTTCACATTCTTTGATGCAAGTTCCGTACAGAAAGCCTTGAGATCAGAAACTAATTCCGGAGTGAAAGCGTAATTTGAAGTCTTGAAAATATACATGACTTTCGTAAATATACGTGTTTTTCTTAATGCAGACTGACCATCCTTCAAGCTCTGGATCAGTTTGATCGAATTTTTCGCGTATCCTTGCAAGAAATCAGCAGGTGGTGATCCACTCAAAACGAAGTGGCGGACAACCTCGATTGAGTTGACTGTAACATCCAAAGATTGTAGGTTTTTGAGAATCTGTGGCTTTCTGTTTCCTAATGCAACAACAATTTCTTTTGCTACGTCTGGATTGTTTTCAATGAGCGAAGAAAATCTGTTTGGCGGAAATTTGGATTCATCGAAGATAGAAGTATCCCTCTTGAATTCAGAGATTAATATATTTGTTTCATTGGGTTTTAATTTTGTATCTGCCGCCTTCGCGATCAATAAAAGTATTGAAGACTTAGCAGATGTCGTAGATGTGGCATCAAATAAGAATTCTAGAGTATTATAAGAATAAATCGGAACAAGTTCAGGAATTTCGCCCTCAAAAATCGGTGCGATATCTGGTATTGGGCGCGTAAAAGGCGCCTCGAAGTTATTCCAGAAGATTTCGCTCGTTAGAAGTGCAAATAAAGCCTCATCGTGAGAAATCTGTTGGCAATTGGAATCTGCTGTATTTGAGACTACGACTGGCGAAATTCTCGGATTTGGTGCCGCAACTTTATCGAGAATTGGATCTTTCTGTGGCGGAAACTGAAAGTGTGGCGACAAAATATTATTCACAGATTCTTTTGATGCAGAACCAAATCCGTTTCCATTTAAAATCGACGATAGAATTTCATGTAGCTGCGGCGAAATGTAGTTTGCGTTCGATTGATAGACATTTAATAATGTTTGATAAAATGGGTGCGATTTTAGCGGCTGCTGCTTTCCCTCATTGAACAATATATAGATTCCGATGATTTGCTGCGAGTGACTCAATAAACCATCAGTTAAAAGAAGAGATATTCCTGTCAATGCTTGAACTTTATCCTCGAATTCGAAATCAGCGTTGAATTTCGATCCAATGGACTCAAGGGGATCGTCAACATTATTTAATATCTCTAGGACCGATTTTGCTACTGATGGACGAATCATGCAGCTAAAGAATTTTTTTTCGGTTGGCCGATAAAATTGAAAAACCTCGATAATTTTAACTTTTTGTGTGATAATTAACAATAAAATAGAATGTATTATGATATTAGCGAATTAATTTGGTAATAACAAAAATAAACATGAAACATATATATTTAGACACAGTCAAAGATAAAATATAAATAAAATTATAAAATCAAAAACCTAAATCAATTTGATAAATTGAAAGACCAAAAAAGAACCAAAAAAACATAAATTAATTAAAGAAATAAGTTTATTCGACAAATAACCAAAGACCAGAAGAAATTATTTTTTTTCAGATTTTTGAAATAAATCGATAAAGATAAGAACTTAGTATTTTTAACATATGGTATTGAACATACAATAGGATATTTAAACAACTTTTTCCGTTGAAGAATCATCTTTCCACTTTGGATGTGCAAATAAGCACTTTGGACCATCCGGACAGAATCCAGCGAGGTAGTTGAGGCAGATGGAACCACGTGGTGTATGTTTTCTCTTGCATTTATCACCTTTGTTGCAAAAACCTCTCATATACCATTCACAGTCTGTGCCGATCATATCTGTATTTTCGTGACGGAAAATGCACTCGAATTTGTTCGAACATTCGTGATGTTTTTCCCAGAATTGACATTTCTTCATTTTGTCGATATCATATTCGTGTAATGACTGGCAGCGGTCACCATGAATACAATGTGTGTTTACCCATTTATCGCATACGACTTGATGAAAGCTATTTCTATCTTTCTTTGTTAATTTCGATATATAATCATTTAAATCACGCTCCTCATTCTCATCAACCTCGCGCAAAACTGATTCGAATTTAAATTCAAGGTTCTGCTGCTGGTTGTGAAGATTATCAAAGTACCACATGAATTTGTTGTCACTTTTAGTAATTGTTTTGACAAATTTTATTTACATTTTCGCTCAATATAAAATTTCTGACATCATATTATTTTTTTTGACAATAAAGTTCAAATTTTTGCCTTTACATTTGTTAATGGAAAAACCTTTACAAAGACAATCAGCATATAACGTTTTCTGCTCAGAGATGCGTGTTAAACTCCACAAGGAGTATCCCAATAAGAAATTTGGCGAGCTTGCGAAAGAAATTGGAATATTATGGAAGAAAACAACGCCAGAACAAAGAAAGGAATATGAAGCAAAAGCAGCTATTGTAAAGGAAGAAATTAAGCAGGCGAAGATTCAAGAAGAAGAGAAAAAAAATAAAATTGTTGAGCCAGACTCCGATTTCATCTCTGCAACATACAGTGAGTGATTTCCTATGAAATTTTTATGAAAAAAGTCATAATTTAGAGTGTTATATATATAAAATTTGAAATTTTCAACATGTTATTTTAAACAAAAAAAAACCAATAAGTTCAGAATAATATATTTATAAATAACATATATCAAATAAAACATTAACTAATAATAAAACAAAATAAATAATTAAATCAATTGCTTTCAGGATGTAAGAAAGATTCATCTGTCGCCAACAAGGCCAAATCCTTCATGAGTTCATTGTGCTGATAGTAATTGTTCCTTTCTAAATAATCCGCAATTTTGTCTCCAATTGCTGTTGACCTTTCTTGGTTATGATTAACAAGAGATCCAAGGTAATCGATCTTGAGGAGTGAGAAATTACCTAACAAGGCATTCAATATCTTATTCATTCCTTCGACAGAGAACTTATTGTTGGAAATATCTAAGTAAGACAAAGATGAGTTGTTGGAGATTCCTTCAGCGATATAATCACAACCTGGATCTTCGATATTGCAGCTGCTCATTGAGATCGATGTAAGGGTTGTGTTGACCTTTAAGAGCTCGCAGAGTGACTGCATGGCTTCAGAGGAAAGACTGTTTGATGAAACAGATAATTTCTGGAGTGTTTTGTTTGTTTTAAGTGCTTGACAAATAGAAGCAAATCCCTTCTTAGTCATATTAACTTCATTGAGTTCTATGACCTTGATGGACTTGTTATTCTTAAGTTTCTCAGCTAAAAGATTTATGGAAGCATCTCCAAAACTGTTTCCACTTAATCTCAATGTAACAATACTTTCATTTTGTTCAAACAAGTTGCTGCACATTGCTGCTCCTGTGTTGTCTATTGTGTTGTGTCTTAAGTCTAAGAATTTCAATTCTTTGTTTCCAATTAATGCTACGGCCAACGGCCAAAGGCCGCTGCTTCCAATACGGTTTCTGGAAATATCTAAATACTGCAGTGTTGAGTTTTTGTTGAGGCAAATGCCAAAATAGCCTGATGCTTGAGCTGTAAATCTATTTGCACCAAGATGAAGTTTTTGAATTGATTTGTTCTCTGATATCATTCTAGAAATGTAATACGCTGCTTTATCCGTAAGTTTGTTGTATGAAAGAGCGAGTGTTGTCAAACAACGATTGCTTTTAAGAGATTCGCAGAGAACTTGTAAATATTCTGGTGTGATTTGACAACTCCAAAGGTAGAGAGCCTGCAAATGGCAGTTTGCATCAGAAAGCATGCTTCCTAATGAAAATATTATTTTTTCATTAAATTGATCTTGAAGAAGAAGTGTTGTAAGCGTGGTATTCGTTAAAAGGGCATCAGCAAGTTCTGCCGCGCCTTCTTCTTTGCATTGACAGTTGATTAAATCCAATCCGCTTAAAATTTTGTTTTTTGTAAGCGCGAAAGCAATAGCTTTGACACCAGCATCGTTTATATTCTTGTTGCCTCTGAGATCAAGCCAAACGACAGGCGCATTTCTTTCAATCGCTCTCGCGAGCGCTCTGGCCCCTCTTATTTCGAAATTGTTCTTCCTGAGTATCAGCATGATGCTGTCCCTGTTAGAAGGAAGATCAATGAGGACTTGCGATAAGTGTTCAATTGCTTCGTCATTTACTCCGTTATCGATGATCTCTAGGTTCGTAAGTTTGGGGTGGTCCTTCAGTAAGTCGAATATCTTCATGCATACTGTCTGCGAAATTTGATTACTTTGAAGAGAAATTTTCGATATAAAACTGTTTGCTTTAAGCGCATCGATAAGTTTGAATGCGATCTCGTCGTTCATGTGGACGTTGACTAGATTGATCGAGTTGATGATCGGATCATTCCTGCGTAGCATCGGTATGATCTTTTCCAAGCGCTCGCTCATTTTTTTTATTATTATCCCCTCAAATTGATTGCATTTTAATTTTGAATATAAACTGGAAATGCGTTTGTTCCTGCGATGTATTTAACATAAGCACATACTACAGAAGTGTATTTTTATTAAACATCTCTTGTATTCATTATATTGATTGAGACATTTGAAGATTGATTTTAATATCTCAATAAAGTCATATGGATATGAACATAATATCTGCACATCTGCCTGTATAAGTCTGTGAAGTGAATCATTCTTATTCACAATTTATTTATATATTTATTTGATTATAGATTTATTTATAAAATTATTGCAACTTGTACATAAGAATATACTTGGCGCATCTGGAAATATGATGTACTCAAATGGATTAGGCTCTTTCATATTTAATTTAGAAATTTAATTGAAGATACATTATATTCAAAGTTAAAGCAGTTTGCATATATTTATATTCTTCCTCTATCATATTAATGTGTGTTTAACATTGCTTATTTTGAATTTTGATTTAAGATATTTTAAATATGATGTTGATATTAAATTATAGTCATTTATATATAATTTTTTGTCTGAACACTCATGAGTATAATGTCATATAGTGGATTTGTCATGTTTCCATTTTGTTTGAAATTGATTTTTGATTTAATTTGATTTGCGTATAAACATATACCCGACGCTATTGATTATATCGTACCATATAGTTCTTCATTCTCCTTCACACTTTTATATCATTCAAATATATATTGAAAAAATAATTTTCTCAACCTTGAATTCAGGCTTGTGCTTGATATCGATTGATGAACTTCCAATGTTAGCAACAAAGTCTCCATTTTCAACAATGCGCTTGCAATCAGCATCAACAATGCTGCATTTGTTGACATCGATTTCGATCCTCACGTCTTTCTTCTTTCCTGGAGCAAGTTCGGCAATTGCAAATCCTTTGAGTTCCTGATTCGCCCATGAGCAGGATGTGACGACATCATGAATGTAAAGTTGAACAACTTCTGTGCCTATCCTCTTTCCATTGTTTTTGAGTGTGATTGTTGCAAAGATTTTCTCTCCACGCTTATAAACTTTCTTGTCAAGTTTTGCGCTTGTATATTCGAAGTTTGTGTATGTCAAACCATATCCAAATTCGAATCTTGGCCTCTGAGTCAAGTCTGCATATGTTGATCCATGCTGTCCTCTGACTTGGTTATAATAGATTGGAAGCTGTCCAACATGGTATGGAATCGAGATTGTTTGTCTACCACAAGGCTCAATTTCGCCGAATAACACTTGAGCGAAAGCTTCATCACCAAGCATGCCTGGTGAGAATTGCTGGATGATTGCATTAGCTTTGAAAGCCTTCTTTTGGAGAACTAATGGTTTTGATGAAATGATAGAAACGATAAATGGCTTTCCAGAGTCAGCAACTTTGTTGATCAGCTCGCGTTGTGTTCCTTGGAGCTTAAGTGTTGCTGTGCAACGCATTTTACCCAATAGCTCCTTCTATCACCAACGACTACAACGAGTAAATCACTTTCATCGATAACTTTCTGCGTTTCAATTGCATTGAATGGTGAATCCTCTTTCTTGATTGAAGCGCCAATGTTGTATTGCAAATCTGGGCATCTCTTTGTCAGTCCATCTTTAATTGTGACTGTTTATTCTCTTGGATGAAGGTTGTCATCAAAGAGACGCACTGGATGAGAACCGTGGACCCAATCACCGAACATAGCGCCAACACTGTCAGCGCTTGGACCAAGAAGTCCGATCTTGACCTTCTTTTCGATTAGGAGGATACCATCATTCTTGAGCAGAATCAGTGACTCATGAGCAGCTCTGAGTGCATAGTTTCTGTGCTCTTGTGTGTTAAGAAGAGGCTTGTTCTTCTCGACATCTGGATGTCGGTCATTCTCGAGCAGACCGAGCTGGAACTTGACTCTCAAGACTCTCTTGACTGCTTCATCGATTTATTTCATATCAATCTTTCCATTCTTGATGGCATCCAAGCATCCCTGGTAGAACTTTGGTGTGCACATTATCATGTCATTACCAGAGTAGAGTTGACAGCGAGAGCAGCAGCATCTTCGTATGTTGCACAGACTTTTTGGTCTTCAACGAGCGATCCAACATTGTTGTAATCAGTGATCAAGAATCCTTTGTGTTGCCGATCATCTTTAAGGATCTCTCTTAAGAGCCATTTATTTGCTGTTGAAGGAATTCCTTCTGTTGACTGATATCCTGTCATGAATATTCCAACACCACTTTCACACGCGACTTCGAACTGTGGAAAGAAGTATGATAAAAGCTTTCTGTGTGAAAAGTCTGCTTCACTTGCATCTCTTCCTCCCTGCGTTTCTGATTATCCCGCAAAGTGCTTTTCTGTTGCCAAAAGGTTTATGATGAATGCGCAGCACATGTACATCCTGTCACTTTTTAATAAAAATAAAGGGTTAGAACAAAAAAATGAGGGAGATTATACTTATCTGCATGTGTCCTAAAGGAAAATTTATGTATCAAAGTCCCCAATTTTTGTGATTTTTTTTTTCGTTTTTTGTGAAATCTGATCCGAAAAGTCTAAAACAGTCAAAAATAAATCAGCCATTCATCAATATAATACACACAGATTACATATATCCACTAAAATTCGATCTCAAATTTGTTCACAATAATATCAAAAAGTGACCAAAAATAGGGGTTTTCTCCAAAAAATTGCATGGTTTTGTAAAGCTAGCACAAATAAAAGTGACGTTTGGGCACTTCTGACATGTAAAGGACACACCATTCAATTAAGTTCTATAAGGTTCTTGTAAACAATAAAATTTTTAAGCAAAGGAAGGAAAGGAAAAAGGGAGGAGGAGAAGAAGAAAAAAGGAGGAAAGGGACATCTTTGAAATCATGACGAACTTTGATTGCTTTTGAACTGCCTGAGGCGATGATGATGCCGCGCCAGCGCCGAAGGCCCGATTTTTTTGATATTTTGAGTGCTCACGAAACACCCAAAATATGTCACTTTTCCAAAGTGTTGGAGATTATTGGTTAAAAAAGGGTATAAATCAATATAAAGGGGATTGTTTGAGTAGATAAAAAAGGGGAATTTGTAGAAAAATGGGGGATGAAAATAGTTAGGGTTTATAAAATTTAATCAGGTGGGAGGCTAAATATTGCAGGGCAATGAATGAATATTTAGGGGTTTTCGAGGAGTAATACGCACGATCTGTAAATCAGCAAAATCCGCGCGCATCAAAAAAGTGCCCAAAGCGCACATCCATAATTCCAAAAATTAACCTCGTGCCACTTTAAAATGACTGAAAAACGAACATTTCAAAAGATAACAAGTGTTCATTTTTTGTGTATAGATTCTCCACTGTGGTGTGTATTCAATTACAATGACAAATTTCTTAAATTTTTTTCTAATATTTTGAATTAATATAACCTTATTTTAATATTGATGCAATGGAATCAAATCCTTAATAATTGTTAATGCATAACATTATCCATAACTTCGAGCTCGCTTCTGAATCTACATTTCAAGTGATTGCATCAAAGTATTACCTGTCTCAATACTGTTACCATTGATTTTCGACCATTCTGAAAATATAAAAAATTTTCGATTTTAAATCAGCCAAAAGTATAGAGCTGGAATGTATCTATTAAAATATTTATTTGCATATTTATAATTTTTTTGACCCAAAAATAATTAAAAAAAAAGAAAAATTGTGTGGTGCAAAGGTCGAAAATTTAGGGTACTTAATTTTTAACAAAAAATCAAATATCAATCTTTAATTCTTTGATGCAATGTCATAATGAAATTCTGGAATATGAAATTCGAATCAATTCTTGAATTTTTATTCATGATTTCCAAAATGCATCAAAATTCATTTATGTTTTAATTTAACTCATTTTGGAATGACATTTAATACACACATTTCTCATCACTTTAATTTTATGTTTGCATTGTTCAGAATGTTTGCTATCATTTCTTTAAAGTAGCTAAATATTTTGCAGTCTAAGAGTTTTCATCATTCTCCATTGCAATGTCAAGTGCAGTTTTTCCCTGTTCGTTTCTTAAATAATGAATAGCTCAAAGGCTGACGAGAGCTTTTGCAGAGTTGATATAGTTATGGTAAGCGCATATCATTAATGGAGTATCTTGGTTATAATTCTTTAAGTCTAGTGCGGCTCTATGTTGTGATAAGAGTTTGATTATTTCAGGTGAATCAATTCTTACAGCTTCAAAAATTAGCGCTTCCTCTGAACCATTCTTTTTCTTGACATTAATTTCTGGAACTTGAACAATCTTTTCAACGAGACTATAAATGCCAAATTTAATTGATTCATGCAAAGCCGTTGATCCAGAAGAATCAGCAACATTAATAATTTGGATTGAACACAATTTACGCATAAAATATTTCATGTTGAATGATTCAGCACAAATATACCATGAATAGTCTATACCCATTTCAATGAAGTAATCAACTAAGTCCGACCTATGACTGTAAATCGACATTTCGATACATTTTGAATATATATTTTGATCAATTGTTATTTCTCTTAGAATGTGACGATATAATTCCAAGTTTCCACCACGACAAGCTTTGACAAGTGTATCATCATTTGATTTCACATTATTACTAACCAAGAACTTAAAACATTTAATTGAACTATAGTTCAATATATATATTTTGCATAAAAATCTAATAATTTTTTATGGTTCTTTTCCTTTTCATACTGATCCATAAAAACACTATCATCATCATTGAATATAGCTTTCTTTGTCATACTTTTAGGAAATATTTGAATTATTTCTTCATTTTTAAATTTTTTATTCATTGCATTCAAGTCTATATTGAGCTTTTTACAAAAAGCATTGCAGAAGCAAATCTTTTTCTTATCTTTTGACTTTGAGAATAAATCAACATTGACCTCAATTTGAAATTTTTCAACAATTTTTTGAAATAATTCAACATAGAAGTTTACGAGTTTTAAGCGCTTATTTGCAATGAAATCGATGATTCGAACCATATAAATTCCTTTAATAGGATGTTTGTTCAATACGTTATCAATTTACTTCAAGACTCAATTATATTTGTCAGGTTGATATTTGTCGATGCCAAGAAGCATCTCAATCATTTCTATGTAATCACTATATTCATCCATTATTAATTGATTAAAACAATTCATTAGCATATTGATTTTGGCACTTTTTATATTTTCCTGTCATATTCAAATAATTTTTTCCAACATTGGTGTCTCATCTAGTTAACATATTGATAAAACATGTGAAAACATTCATAATTGTGTTGTTCAATGAGAGTGCCATCTAATGGAGAACAAAAACCACAATTATGAATCATTGATTATATTATGGTTTTTAAGATGAAAAAGCATATAAAATGAGATAATTCCATAATTAAAATATATTGTTCACCTGCTTTAGGCTTAAATAAGTTTTAAAACATCAAATCCTTCAAATTTGATAAACTATGATTTTCTCAACTTCTGTATGAAGTTATTGTTATTACATCTTCTGTGCAAATGACTGAGTTTAATATGAGATACAAATATTATATTTTTGTTATTGATTCAAATATGAAAAAAATGAAATTTAGATGAAAACAGCACCATATAATATAAGAATGAAACCAAAGCTATGATTAAAGTTACAGCTCTATTTTTCAATTAATCATAAAAATGAAGTGTGACCCCTTTTATATTTTTAATCCCCTATTAGAAAAGTGACAAAATTAGGCGCCAAAAAATGCAAAACCATGAACCATTCCATGCCAATCAATCAAATCAACACATAATTCACTCAATTCCTACGCCGAATATAAACCCCAACTACGCGTCGTCAGCAAGTCAAATTAGACACCAGCAACAGCAACTTGATGAAATTTTAAACCAAACGAGCTCGCCGAATCCTTCTAACATCAATTTACTTTCTCGCGGCCTTCAGTTACTCTCGATTAACCAACTTAGACAGCTTTTGAGAGAGTATTCTTTCCCAACAGGCGGAAATAAGAGAGCTCTCGTTCAAAAATTGATTATGTTCTTAGAAACAATCGGTCCGAACCAACAGAACCTTCTTGTACAATTTTCGCTGAAATTAAAGAAATTATTATCAATCGAGAATCCAAATGGCGAAGATCACCCGCAAAGCGAGGCCCAAACTTCACTACTTCCGCCCGATATCTCAGAGAAACTCATTCAACATCCTCCTTCGATATTGTTCCAAATTCCAGATAGACCTCCGATTTTTGGACCATTGATGATACGTCCGAACTTTCCTAGTGAAATGCAGGAGATCCTGAACACAGGATATAACGGTTACGTTCCAATTTTTCAGATTGCCTCTGTTTTTCAAGATCAACCTCTTAAAACTGTGATATTGCTTATCAATGAACGTTATTACACATTGACTGATCAACGCCTGTGGTTCCAGCTCCCTGTATCTTCAAGCAAAAGCATAAGTTTCGTTGTTCAATCCGTTGAACCTGCAAATATCCCGATAATTGCCGTGGTAAGGCCTCTCAAGCGAACACCGATCGTCAATCTGATAGAGGATATCATCGAAAAGGGCCCTCCACCACCTGTCGCTTATGACAAGCCATTATCTGGAATTTGTAAATTAACAAAGAAGATTATGCAACAGCCAGCAAGAGGTGTTGCTTGCAATCATGCGGAGTGCTTCGATCTTTCGGGTTTTATTGCTTTTGCGACGAAATTCGAAAGATGGGTTTGCCCGATCTGCCAAAAGCCTCTTCAAGTCGAAGATCTTCGTGTTGACTTTGAGTACCTTGTGCATGTCAAGAATTGACCTTTAATGAAAAATGTTTTTATTTTATGTAACTTTATAAAATTTTTGCTCTTTAATTACAACAAATTTAAAAATTAAAGTATAGCAATTTATTGATTCAAAAGTCCATTTTAGAAGTATAATACGTATTTAAAAAATAACTTTATTGACTAAAATTAACTTAGATATGAAATTCTATATCTATAAAAAGATTATTGCGGGACTGGGACAAAATAGAACAACGTGCTTTTCTGACATGTAAATTATGTTTGACATATAGAGTCAGAATGTCAAATATAAAGGAAAGTGACGTGTTTGGGCGGGAAAAATGGAAAAGTGTCAATAGGTTGAAATGGATTGAACTCAATGTTGGAAGCCAAAGAAGACTTCATTATGAGTAGTTGTGGCCTCATAGTGAAGGAT
>JALKBU010000579.1:0-32085 GCA_023091735.1 Trichomonas tenax
ATCTACAAATCACCACGAAATTAACTGACATACCACAAAACACACAACAACTCCACTATATGGTGATCACACACAAACCAAAGAGACGTACAAACACTCGCCTTTCAGAGGTGAGTGAAATTCAAAAAGTTATCTCCAGTACGACTTCCTCGTCTGGGCTCCACACATGGCACTAGCTGCTTACCTATATATATTCAAGAATAAGCATTATCAATTCCCGGCTCACCCCATTTTTTCCTTTTTCATTTCATGACATTCCTGAAAATGTTGGTACTATTTTGAAGACAGGTATAATCATTTTGAATTTTTCTCTATAAAATATAACAATAATTTTGGCTAAAAAGCCTTATTTGAATTTTTCAAATCTTTTTCAATTCATGTTATTTTATGCTAATTCTACATACAATATAATCTGCGGGATATGTATTTGCTTGATTTAATGATGACCAATCTGATTGTTCTTTGCATTCATGCCATTTGCTCAATTTAATTTTACCATGAATAGTTGTACCCCCTCATTTAGAAATGGAGCCCCCGCCACCAATTACTGTTCTCAGAGCTCATCAGCAATCAGTGACTTCTGTGTGCTTCCACAAAGGGAAACTGATATCCACGTCAACAGGAAACGAACTTCTTGTGTGGAATCTCGAAACTCGAAGAGTCGAACAAACATTAAGCAAATTTAAAGAAGGAGACGATGGCTTACTTCGCGCTTGTGCCAATGATAACATAATATGCGCAAACAGTCGACTTGGAAGACTTGTTATTTTTGATATTAATACAATGAAACAATTAAGCGAAATACAGACTGAACAATCACACGGATTTGCAGGCTGCAGACTTAGGGATACTGATATTTTCTTCGCAGATGCATTTAATGGAAAGCTTTGCATTTATGATATGAATTCTTCAAATTGGTTCCCAATATCAATCTTCAAAGATCATGGAATGATCATGGATATATCAGTTTTCGATAATTACGTTGGTGTTTGCCTTGAAGATTCTAATGTAATGATAATCGATCAACGTAATTCAATTGAACCAGTTTGGTCACAGTCACTCGGACGTACAGATCCTAGTGTATCTATATGCATGCTCGGAGAAGAACGTTGTCTTGTTGGAGGCAGTGAAAAAAGTGTCTATGATGTTACGACATCTACGCATTCATCATTCTATGAAATGCCTCACGCAGGAATTGATGATATTGCTGTCAGATCAGATGGAAGGATCTGGACTTTATCGGGATGGGATGGAAGAGTTAGGTTGTTCGATGCAAAGAAAAAGACTCCATTAGCAGTTCTTAAGCATCACCGCGGAGGTATTCACACTGTTGCTTTTGCCGAAAACGATATTTTTGCAAGTGCTGGAGATGACCGTGGAATTGCTGTTTGGGACCTTTATAAGCGCAAGTCAGCAAAATAAGAATTTGATTATCAAATAATATCAACTATTAATCATTAAAATATTCGAAATTTATCAAAAGAATACAAACAACTACTGATATATAGATCAATGAAGTACTCAGATATGTTTATAGTTAAATATTATTTTGAATATAAATATAAATTTTCTTTTTCTTTCATTGATGCGTTTTTGACAAAAGCTTTCACTAGCATTCTGCTTTTCGCAATAGAATGTTAATTATTATATCTTTTTGAATATAAAAATGTTTAATATAACATATATTATATCAACATTTTATAATCTATTAGGTTTGGAATTAAACAAAGATAAAATTTGAACATGAAGACAAAAAAATTTGTGATTTGATAAAAATTAAAGGTGAAAATGATTAGAAACAGCAATCACAATCGAATGGACACAATGGTGTCGTGCCTGCCTTTGGATTATCCATTTTCAGCTCAGCTTCAGTGAAAATTGGAAGTCCATCTTCAGTATAACGACGTTTCTGCTTGGATTTCTCTATCGCTTCCTTAAGGGCAGCATCTCTAGCGAGTTTTTCTTTCTTTGCTTTTTTAATATGATTAAACATTGCGTCTAAATCGACATCGTCGTTATCTTCATCCTTTATTCCCATAATTTTGTTTCTAATGACCTTAGCTTTGCGAAGAAGAATCTTTACTGGATACCTCTCTCGCTCTTCTTTCTTGGCCTTTTCCATTTTGGACTATCCCTAAATAATTTTGTTACACCCTAATTTTTAAGACTCTGCTTTTCAATTTTAAACAGGGGTTAAAACTTTTTAATGTTATCACAAGTTTGCGTGCAATGTGGTAAACAAATACCCTCAAATGAGAGCTATTTTAGGTGCCAGCAGTGTCAGTCATCTATTTGCATAGCTTGTTGCAAAGGAAAAAGCGAAAATTCAAAATTTTTATGCAATAAATGCTTAACAAATCAAGAAAATGCAAATGCAATGAAAGAAAATCAGAAAACAAATATGTTATCAACATGCTCACACCTTGTTGACGTTAGAGTTATTCAACGAGATTTAGTTTATGTTGTTGGATTGCCAATCAGATATGCAAATGAAGATACACTCCTCAAGTATGAGTTCTTTGGGCAGTATGGGCCAATTAAGAAAATTGTCGTAAATAATTCACATGTTCATTCGTCAGGAAATCAAACACAGTCAGTCAGTGCATATGTCACATTCCGCAACTTTGAGGATGCTCTAGAATGCATTTATTCGTTGGAATCATTCGTTCTTGAAGGAAGTTCTATGAAAGCATCATTCGGAACCACAAAGTATTGTTCTTCTTTTCTCAGAGGTCAGCAGTGCACTAATCCAGACTGCATGTACCTGCATCAATGTGGAGAGCCTTCAGATAGCTTCAGCAAGGATGAAATCACAGGAAGCTGCTGCAGATTTGTTGATATGACGAGACCTAAAAGACCGAGTGATTACTCAGACTATCCTCAGCAAGATGCACGCCCAACAGTTTTGCCTCCTCGAAGACTGATCAAGAAAGACATGTCACCAAAGAAGCAAAAGAATCAAAAGCAACTTCCATTCGATTTGCTTTTAGCAGATTCTATCGAAGAAGATGAAGAAATTCTATTTGATTGTCCTAAAATATCTTTAACAATGCAGCTTAACATGCAGAAGCACTCCTTTAGATCCATATATAACAGTATATCATCTCAATACTAAATTTGTTTTTGTTTGTAAAAAATCATTCGGTTTCAATCATCAAAAAATTTAATATAAATATTTATTCTATAAAACTTTTGCCTTCTTTGCCTTTTCCTTCTCTTCTTTGGCAGCCTTTGCCTCTTGTGCGCGCTTCATCTGGCTCTTCTTAATCTGCTCCTGCATCTTCATGCCTCCATAAAGGTTCATTTCGACATAGTCAAGAGCGATTTCTACTCTTGGACCAAGTTCTTTCAGCTTAATTGTTGAGATCTTCTTATCTCTCTTTGGCTGTGTCTTCTCTAATTCTTCGAGGTACTCAGCCATAGAGTTATACTTAGAAAGATCGACATTCATCGCTTTGTCAACTGCATCGTTGATAGCGCTCTCTTTAGGATCTGTTTTCTCGACTAAATAGTGGCGAATAGAAATAACACCATCAGCACCCTTGGAAATGAGCACAGCACGCTTCATAAGACCAAGATCTGCTGTGTTTGGATCGAATGATGGGAATAATCCCTGGAACATGGAAACTACGGTCTGATCTTCGTTCGAATCACCAAATCCTTCTAAGATTGGGAATGCTTCGCCTGGATGTGCTTTATTGATTGTTGCTGCTTCTTTATTTCCGTTACGAACGTCTGCCATTGTTGCAAATTTCTTAATGTTGAAGTGTAATGTCGGTCCGTGTGGGAAGCGGTTGAAAGAAAAGACTAATTTTTCTTTTTGGCTGCTTAAGTGGATCATCATTGTTGCTTGGAGATCACCAGCAGCTTCAACGAAGTCTATGATCTTGTTTTTCTTGTTTACACGCAATTTATCGAATGTATAAGGAGCGAGCATTATTCTTAAATCAGTTTCGAGGTCTTTAACGAAACGACCGACTTTGCCGGTGTGAACTACGAAAGTCATGCACTCTGGCGGTGGTCTGATGATTTTATGTTCCTTAGATACGATTTTTTGCTTGAAGGTCATTTTTTTGAAAATTTTTTGAGACACAAGAAAAATTCAATTTTAATTTTATTTGATAAATAAATACCATGCATAAAGGAGATCGAAAATACTTCAAACCATTTCATTTTTGTCACGTAAAATACAATTTTTGTCACTATAAATTTACGTGTCGAAATTATTATTAATAACAGAATTGAATGATATTTAATTATTGATGGAAGATTTAAGTAAAATTTTATTATGCATATATAGAGTACATTAAAATACACAATGCATATAAATTATAGGCCATAAAATTCATTATTTAAAACTATTATAAATTTGACATTAATCTCATTTTACATGTCATATTAAAGTTTTACATTTTGTACGTTTAAATTTTTATTGATGAGCTTTTCTTCGCCTTACAAATCACCAGCTCGCAACCAATCTCAGTCTGACCTATCTCTTTCTGCACTTGGGTCACCAAGCAAGTCCTCTATTGATTCTAAACATGAATCTACATTAGCAAAGATTAAACAAACAAAGAATGAAATAAGTATACTTGCACAAAAGACCGATGTTTATGCTAAAAATACCACAACAAGTTATCATTCTCTGTCAACACCAAAGAAAGAGGCAAAATCTGTTGAATACTCTAAATCTCCACATGGAAAGGAGCTAAGAATATCTGATTACTCAACTTTAGTCTAACTTATAAAATGTATGTATATTACTACTCTTTATGAATTGATAATTTTTCTTTTTTAAAAAAATTCTTTTCTTTTTCAATTTTAGGCATGTTGTTTTTTTCTTTCAATAATTTTGATCATTAAGCAGCGCCATGTTTTAGAAGAAATTCTTCGATTTTTTGATCTTTTGCAAGAAACATTGAAATCGATTGCGTAATTATTAAGTAGAGAATACATTTTTATTGAACAAGGTTAATAATGAGAAATGAGGATCACTTGGAAGTCTTTTCAAGCTTCTTCTTAGTGTTAAGATTCTGCTCAACATGGAAAGGTGCTGGCTTGAGTCCATTTTCCCTGCAGAAGTTAATATATAACTCCCGCAACTCATTAGCACCTCTCATAGCAGCTTCATCTTGCACATATTTCGCAACAATTTTCATATAAGTTTGACAAAGCGCACTCAAAGTGCTTTCTCGAGTTGATTTGATATCAACAAGTTTCTTGTTGTGTTTTTGCTCGTATGTTGTTTGCTCGTTATTCAACTGTCTTGTTAAACCAAGGAATTCCTGTCCAAACTTATTAAGGAGTTCACTTCGCTTTGTTTCGAAAAGTTTATTCATCTGTTCGGTCTTTTTCTCCATCTTTTCAAGTCCTAACTTAACAGCTTCATCACGAAGCTTCATTGCAGTCTCAAAATCACCATTTTCAGCTGCTCTGATAGAAGTTTCACGAAGATCAATTTGCTCTGGATCGCGTCTATTAAATTCTGTATCTCTATCTTTTAAGAATTGCTGCTCAAATTGATATAATCTTTCAAGTTGTTGTTTTTTCAACGCTTTAAACATGTCATTGTATTTGATTTTAATATTTAATTCGTCGTATATTTTTTGTTGCTCTAAATCTTCAGATTCTACATTTTTATTTTCTAAAGATTCGTTTAAATCATAGATAAATTCATTTCTAATAATTGCAAATTTGTTTTCCGAAGCGTGTTTGTTGATTTCTTCTATTTGTTTTGCTATTTCTGTTGCTTCTTCGTATTTTAATGTTTTAATTAACATTTTCTGTTGCAACCTGAGCTTATCCGTTTCCGCAGTTGTTGTCTCCTTTATCTTTTCTATCTGTTCGGAAATTCGTTTTTGTGCATTCTCTTTCACCATTCTTTATACAATTGAAAACGGAAATATGAATAAAAGTAACAATAACCTCAATCTTTTGTCATGTAAAATGTCAAAAAACTATCTTGTTTTGATATTTTTCCCCCATTAATTAACATCTATCAATTTCACCTTTGGATATGCGCTTTATGATTTAATGCATTTTGTCTATGTTTAGGAATTGATTTTGGATGTTGCCCATCAGTTTTGTGAATAAGATGAATATCTAAAGAATATTTGTGAAATATTCATATAGAACAATAGCAATGTTTAATTTAAATTGATTTATATAGAACAAACTTCATAAAAAAGAGAAATAATGGAGTTCTCAACAAAAATAGTTCCAAATAAATTTAAGGTTCTAAAAATAAAAATATTTTGCGGAGTTATCTTCGAAAGCATCAATGCATTTATAAGAATCAACAAAGACCATTCACCAGCGCTAGAGACGAGACGTTCGTGATATGGACGTCTATCATCATTATATCGATGCTTTTAATCGCTTCAGATAAAACCAAGTTTTAAATTTAGAAGCCAAAGTGCGAGTCCTACAGTCAGAAGATTACACCCTGTTTATAAGATCCGATGTTAAGGAATTAATAAAAAATCCACAAGTTTTATATTCGGATGAAATATTGTCGCAAATTGAAAGAGTTGACTATAAGAGTTGTACTAAATGAAGCACACTAAGTAAAGGAGAAAAGTCCAATTCTTCCAAAAAAATTTAATTATCGGAATTAATTTTGGATCTTTACATTCCAATTTGATATCATTTGTTAGAACTCTTAGATCAGTTGGATGTGAGGCAGTGCTTGTTATGATTCTTGATGATGAATGTTTAGTTGATGGATTGAACGAAAATGAAAATTGTTAAATTGCTGAACTATTTTTCTTAACATTGGAGAATATATTGAAAGTGTTAATATTGGATTACTCTTGGCACGAAATCAAATCGTGTCGGCCTTTCTTCATACAGTATATACTAAGTTCGAAAGAGTCTTAATCACAGATTTGCACGATACAATTTTCCAAGGAGATCCTTTTTCAATTTTCACAAAAGACATTGGAAGTGTTGCTACAATAGAACACGATAAGATAATCGGCAATGATCCTAATGAACGTTGGATCAAAGCCACAGATCCTGGTTTTTATGATTGGAAGTATGAAGATAAATGGGTTATCAACGGAGTCTGTTGGTACGGAGATTCAAAATCGATGAATGAATTCTAGAATTCAAACATATATAGACTATAAGATTTGGTATCAATATGCAACATAACGAAATGATCAATCAATGTTAAATATGATGTACATTGACTGGAATTTGCCGAAAACATTCTCACTCGATCTGAAGGGATATATGGTATCTGCAAGCTTTTGGGAGTTCGATACAAATATAAATCTCTTTGGACAATTCAGTACATATAACAATACTATACCTACCACCATTCATCAATATAATAGAATAGCTCCAATTATATTAAGCATATTAAACGGATTTGCCCGTCTTTAGGTGATTGGGATGTAACTCCATATGGAGCTGATAACATGTATACTCAAAAATAATGTTTTATGTTTTGTTGTTATTATTATAAAGATGCAGTTAACTATGTGCTCCATATAATCAGTGATTTGCATTCTAATACTTGAATTTTCAATATCATCTATAATAAAATAAGGGACTTTAACAGTTCATCATCTTTGCTAATATAAAAGTTGAATGATCTCTTGTTTCTTCTGTTTTGCTTGTCAACGAGCCAAAGTGTAAAATGTCAGATTGTCATATTGTTTAAAATGGGACATTTCATGTAAAATGAAAATTGTCAAAACAATAAAAAGGGGAAATATCATATTGAAATTTATGTCTAAACTATATGAGTAAATATGATAATTTAAACATTTTTATGATGAATGACAACTATTATAAAGCATATATTTAATGAATTCGAGATGAGTGGCATCTATTATAAAGCACAAATTTGATGAATTTCGAGATGGGTGGTAGTTGAAATTCCTCTCCCCCTCTAATTTCAAATCTGACATTTATGGTTTTATTTGGCAAATATTTATTTACGTGACAAAATGAAATTTTTCTTATCGTTTTTTTTTTTTTTTTTTGACAATTTTTCAATATAATAGATCTGACAATCCGACACTTTACACTTTGGCTCGTTGCATGCAAAACACTTCAATATTGAAATGTCAATAGATATGAATGAAATCTCATATAAATTCTTGTGAAAAGAAAATGTTGAACTAGATTTTGTTTGAATGCAGCAAATGTTGAATCAAATTTATAAATATCAGTAAAAACTTGAATGTGTCATTGAGATATGCACAAAATGGACTACAAATTATAGTTTTCTGCTTCATAGAATTGGAAAACATGCCTGTGAAAAAAGTAGTTGCGCTAATATTGAGACAAAAGTAACAAAACATTAAAAACGTGACAAAAAATGCTTTCCTTTCTTGTTTCATTTTCACGCTCGGAAGTCATCGACAAATTAGGACTCTATGAGCGCAAGGTCACAGAAAATCAGGTAATCGAGTTCGACCTCAAGGATGGCGCATATAGTGCTCACATCTTCTCTAAACAAGTTAAAGCTGTTAAGGCGATGTTTAAGACGGTAAATGCATCTGATTACGCTTTCAACTCCGAAATGGAGGATTTCATGGCTGTCACTTTGACAGGAAAGAAAGCAGAAATCAAATTTGTTGAAACAATAGCTGTCAAAATCTGGGTTTTAGAAAAATCAGAGTGCACCAGCGGCGCAGTTTACTACACAACAAAGCAATACATTCACGATGAACTCACTCCTGCCGGTCCTTTGAGGGATTTCATTTGCATATTCTCGAATTTCGGCACAAATTCAACAATCACTTCATTCATTGAAACTCGCAACAAAGAATTAATCCCAATTATCGAATATAAGGAATTTTCTAACGGTACAATCGTTAAACAAAACAAATGTTCTAATTTGCGCTGCGATATAGCTTCAAATGATGAAGGATATATCAGATTCACAAATATTGATGCTAATGCTACATTTATTTATGCCGCAAAGTTTGCAACTCCTCTGGAAATTAATGAAATCTGTCAAAGATCAATAGTTTCCACTATTATTGATAATTCAATCGAAGAGAAATTCTTCAAGCCAAAGCGCCACGAACTTGATTGCTCTCCATTTACATCAATTGATAAATCATATTACAATTTCTATTATGCAGCAGTAATGATCATCATCGCCTCCGCTGGTGTCATCTTCTGCTTCTATATGGGATGGTGCGGAATCCTTTCTTCCTTTGTTTTCGGAGGAAGATCAAATGAACCTGTTATACAGGATATCGATGATATGTTAATCGAAAAAAACCTTGAAAAGATTGATGTTGATGACTCTGACGATGTCCAATAAGATTGTAACAGCGCATCAAATGTAGATATTTAAAATTCGTGACTATTTGTACTTCACAGTAAACATATCCATCATGCAAAGAGTATTAATTAAATATATGATAAATCATAGCGAAAATCAAATCAAAAATTTTATATGATTCTAATACATTAAAGATTGATAATATGGACCCAATGCAGTAAGTTTTTATTATAGTAAAGTGATGAGATTCAAGAAATAATGAAAAAATGATTATTTTTGTCATGTAAAATTTTATTTGCCAAAAAAGCGAATAATCAAAATATGGAAGAAATTTTTGTAAAAGGAAACGCAGAATACTGATCAAATTGCAAAAAATGAAATCAAACAAAATTAAGAACCCGCGAAAAAACGTGCAAAATAATAATGGCAGAAGCGAATGAGCAGCCACCGGCTGAGAACAAAGAGCCAGAGACTCAGCCGGCTCAACCAGAGAGGAAACCTATACAGACAAGGAAGGAAACTGAGCTCGAAAAACAGAAGAAATTAGAAGAAGAGAAAAAGCAGAAACTTGCTCAACTCAAAAAACAAAAAATCGAGGAGGACAGGAAAATGGCAAAGATGCGCAACGAAATCAAGCAAAAGCAGATCGAAAAAGCGAAGAAAGATTTTGCAAATAATCCATTAGCTGAAAACCAAGTCGCAATTTACGATCGTGCGATCAAGAGAGTCGAAAAAAGAAACCAGAGACAGGAATCTCCAAAGAAGACAGCGAAAAACAAAACTACTAAATCGAATGCTTCTGAAACACAAGAAAAGCAGGAGCAGGATGCTCAGCAGAAAAAGGAGGAGCAGACAAAGCAGGAGCAGCAGGAACAACAGGAGCAAAAACAACCAGATCAGAATGAGCAACAACCGGAACAGAAACAAGAACAAAAACAGGAACCAGATACAAAATTAACAATGCCAAAGCCAGATCTCGATGCTGCTCAGAAGAAACCAGAAGTAGACACAAAATTAGACGTTTCGAAGCCAAATCTGTAAAATTTATTATTTTAATCATTAAAATCGATCAACATCTTAATTATTTTCATGTGTGTTATCTATCATATGTCTATTTTTCTGGTTATTTCTCTTTATATAAATTTCAAATTCATGATTGTGGATATTTGCGATAGTAGATATCAAAATATGTTTATTTCCTAAAACAAAACATTAATATTTATTCAATTCTTTCCTTGTTGATATAAATCGATATCTAATACAATTGTAGATATCTTTTGATTATACATATGACCCATTGTAGTATTTCTCAATGCATATGCAAATTCTTCGGCATTGCCTATAGTTACAGCCATCTTTTTCAGCAAATTTTCATCAATAACGTTGAAAACAATGTCCGAAGCGATAACAATCCATTTATCATCCGCATTCAGATCTGTTGCCTTCATATTTAAGTCATCATCACCTCCAAAAACGAGTTGATCCCCAAGAGCCTGCATAACACCGAGATTATCTCTGCTTCTATAATAGCTGATGCTTCTCCTATCAAGAGGTTGACTTGGCGTTCTGTTCTTCATGGAGAATGTAATTTCTCCGCTTCTGTTGAGCTTTAAAACATGGACACATCCTGTTCTAACGACAGTGACTTTTTCTTTACTTACAAGTGCAAGAGCAACTGTTGTTTCGCCTTGTGAAGGTTCGCTGTTAACAAGCATCATAGCATCATCAGAAAGCTGCTCAAATGATTGATCATCGAATGACTCTTGGCGTCTTATTAGTTTAACAAGTTGTGAAGCAACTCTTCTCGTTACCTTTTGATCACACGAAACATTCAAGATGCCGAACACACCGCGTTTTGCATCAGCAATGATTTCATCTTCGAATCCATTTTGGATTCGCTTTCTTTGAGAGAAAGAAACGCAGTTGCCGCAGTTAATAGAGTGGCAGAAAGGAATATCACTAGGATGAGGAGCAACAACTTCGTTGATTTGAGTTACAGATTCAAGAGTGATTTCAGTTGCATTGATATCCAGTTTAACGAGAGATGGCAATTTCAATGTCCAATTTCCTTTGAGTGGATTCCTTGCGATTGTTAATATCTCTAATTTAGGAGCGTTGAAAGAGCGCGGGAGAGAAGATATTTGATTTGATGAAATATTGAAATCTCTCAACAGTGGGAAGTTTGCGTTTTCTGTTATCTCTGAGATCATGTTATTTGACAAGTCAATGCTTGCTATCGTGGTGGGGAAAATAGGCATCTTTGTTAATTTATTGCAAGAGAAGTTCGCACTCTGCAGTGTGGGAATGTATGGGACTTCTTTGATCTTGTTTCCGGGAGCAACTAAAACAATAAGTTCTTCGTTTCTAATGATAGTATCTGGAATTGTGTCAAGACAGCAGTTTGCCATATACAGCTGTTCAAGTGGGATAGGGAATAAATCTGGAAGCTTTTCGATTGGATTCTCAGATATACAGAAATATATCAAAGGAGATGATGAAATATTTGATGGGAAAGATTTGATGTTGTTTCTTGCGACATTTAAATGAACAAGAGTTGCTAACTTGAATAAATCAGCAGGAAGTCGGTCAATGTTGTTATCAGAGAGATCAAGTTTGTATATTTTCTCATAGAAACAATCTGCGCGTAATTCTTTGATTCTGTTTGAGAAAATCGACAATTCTGCAACTTCGTTGATACGAAATGCAGGATATTTCTCTAATAAGTTGCGTGATATCTCAAGAGAGTGAAGATCTGGTGTTTCGCATTCTTCTATTTCGACAATTTCATTTTCATACAAAATGGCAGTTTGAATCGTGAAAGGAAGCTTTGGAACATATGACAGATTATTACATGAAAAGTCCATATATGTGAGATTTGTATATTGTTCAATATTTGCTGGTAAATTTCGTATTCTATTTGATGAAAAGCGAATTTCAGTAATTGACATTGGAAACTCTGGCACATCTACAATGGAGTTAAAAGATGCATCAATTCTTTCGAGATTTGGTGCAAATTCTCGTAAATTCGGTAATTCTGTTAATTTATTTCGCGAAATATCTAAAGTTAAAAGCGCAGCAAATACAATTTCAGATGATATATGTGATAACTGATTAAGACTTAAGCATAACTTTGTTAATTTAGGAAATGCGTATTCAATTGAAGTAATTATGTTGAAATCTAAAGAAAGTTGTTCTATAGCTGGATTAAGAATCGGTATAGCAGTGAATTGGTTTTGTCCAAAATCAATTGTCTTAATTGGCGCATTTTGAAGCGAGCACTTCGAAATTCTGTTTCCAAATGCAAGAAGTTCTTCTAAACTTTGGAGTTCTGCAAAGTATTCCGGAATTTCTGTGAGAAAGTTGAAAGATAAGTTTAATTGTTTCAAATTTTCATATGTTTCAAAGATATACTCAGCCTGAGCTGGCATATCCTGTAGCGAATTCTTGGCCAAATTCAAGACACGTATGTGTTTCAAATCTGGCGGAAGTTCTTGGATTTTGTTATTCGATAAATCTAGAATTTCGACTAAAATATCATAGTCATCCTCGAACTCCAAAGCTTTTATGTCTTTCGAAGATAAATCGAGATATTTTGCTTTTGTATTTGTGATGCGAAACGGGACCGAAATTGCAGGTCCCATTTTACTTGTCAAATTTCGTGTCAATGCCAATTTGCATGACATTTTTGAAAATAAATATTTGAATTTTATAATTTACATGACAAGAAATAACTCTTTCTTGATTATTTCTCTTTCTGATTATGGTGAAAACTCTCAGCTTCGAAAGATATATTTACACATCATATCAGATTGTAAAAATAAGTGCAAATAGTTTCAATAGCATAAAATATAATTTGTTGCGATATCGATTATTAACATCATGTATTTAAACTTTTATATTTGGAGATATCATAAGAAATTATTGGATATTGATTCTCTTTCATTTAGAAGCCATAATTTTATTATATTATGTTTTTCTAATGATGAAATGGGAAAATGCAATGATATCTCTATCAGCTATTTATATATTAGATCGCTGATAAGTTATTCATGTATAAATCAAAGTACACTATAATTTCTTACTATAGATATCGAATTCTATAGAAAGTATAATTCTAGAAAATCAATTCTTGTTCTCCGTGAAAATAATAGAAGTAAAATAACTTGAAATATATCATCGAAAGCCCATATAAAAGCGAAATATAGAATTTCAAAAGATTTTGATTTCATTTTTATAAAAAAAACAAAAATGATATCTTTACTCTTAATGCTAAATATCCGACAAAACTCTGTCGCAGCGTCCTACAGATGGAGTGGAGATACTTTCGACGATCACATTTACGTAGAAACCGCGAATGGCACATTTTATTATATAAATATCCTTTCAGGCGAAATAAAATGGACATTAAACACCGGTGGAAAAGTTTGTACATCAATGTCGACAGGAAAAACTACTTATGTTCCATCAATAGACGGATTTTTGTATTCTTATAATCAAGAATCTGGTTTTCAGAGGCTTCCGATGTCAATAAGAGAACTGGCTTTCACAGCACCGTTCAGAACAAGAAGTGGAGAGATATTTACGTCAGGAAAAACGACTTCAATATTTTTCATAAATATATCAAACGGAAATGTTTCATCTTCATTCGTTTCCAATAATTCCGTTCCAATGGAAAAGATTGAGATGCCCAAATTAGACCATATAACAATAACAAGAGTTGATTATGATTTGTATGTTATAGAACAAACGAGTCAACTTGTGAGATACAGCGAATTTGAAATTTTTTCTATACCTGTAGAGACACCTGTACATCAGTATGTAGACATCCAAACTCACTTAGAAAATACAATTTTAATTACTGTCAATGAAACTAACAAAACATCGATTACTATACCCGACTTTGTGACTGGAGTATATGGAAATGAGGGTAAATTCGAGTATGCGATAGTTGGAAGTGAATCTAGTGAATTAAATGAAAATAATATGATTTTCTTGCCAGATATTTCGATGGCAGTACCGGGACTCATTACAACTGATGCATCTGATGCTGAAAATATAACAGATGTATTGAATAACGAAACAGAAAGTCTGAATTTAACAACAAATGAAACAAACATCACAAATTCGACAACAGTTTACAGAACGAACAAGAATGGACCGCAGTCAGATAAACCGATTCGATTGGATGATGATCAACAGATTCCAGCGACTTATAAATCAATTTTGCCTGCAAACTTTTTCTCGATTCCAATCATTCTCGTTCTTCTTTATCTGTCTCTCAGAGCCGTTCTATTCCTCATCGGTAGGCTTATGCGTGTGGAAAGGAAACTTGATCCAATCATCGTCGACAAATCAGATAAAACGAAAGGAACTTGTGGTGGAAGAAAGTTAACTTTGTTTTACAGAAAAGATATTAACTTGAAATCATTGAATCTCGCGCGTAGCGTTGGATTGCTGGATAACACAGCAAAGTTCTTGAAAGATGAGATTCGTGATAATGTTACAATCATCGGATATCAGCAACTTGAACCATTTAATTTCGAAAAATTCGACGCAAAGTCGTTTTTGGAGAGAACACTGATTGCACTGAAGTCAATATTCAACGCAGGTCTTGTTCATGGATCTATTTCAGAGGAAGTTATTTTCTCTGATGGAGGAAACGCTACAATTGTGGGTCTCGAGTGGAGCTGCAGCCGCACTTTTTCTTATGAAAAAAGAGCGAAAGATATCAGAGATCTCGCAATGGTTATTGCGCGGTCTTATAACCACTACAACATTCATTATGATCCACTTCTTCTCGACCTTCTGACTGACATGGAGAGCTCTCTTCCTCTTGATAGACCAACACCTGATGAAGCTCTCGGACACCCTCTATTTTGGACAATTGCTGAGAGGACGAAGATATACTATTTGATCAATGATGAGCTCAGCTCTCCAATGACGCCAGCAAGCTTAGTGCAAAAGTTTGAAGAATTGAGAGTCAGAGTTTTGCAGTGCACAAGTTGGATGAAGAAGCTTCCAAAACCTCTCGTCAACGATTTAAAGTCTCGTGGAGACTATGGAGGTGATTCTATGCGCGATTTAGTTCGAATGATTCGAAACAAGTGTGAGCACTTTAGTGAAACTACGCCAAAGCTCCAAGCAATCCTTGGAACAACACCAGACAAAGTTTTTAATTATTTCGATAATATGTTTCCGAATTTATTTTTGTATTCATATTATTTCTACATTTCTTACTGTTCATAAATATGTTATTTTGTTAGAATAATAAGAATTTTATTTGCCATATATAGCATGAAATAGCTAAGTTATAACTTGATGTGTGAAAAGTTTTGCTCATGAAAATGTAAACTTCACAAAAATTTTTGGATTTTAATGATTTAGACAACTTTTTATAGAGAAGGGATTTTTATTAGATAGTTCATCAAAGCAATATGCATAATATATCCTATATTTATGCTATTCAAAGTTTTTCTAAATCCCAACTTAAGGCATAACTTTATATCGAAGTTATCATTTTTTTGACATGAAGTTATCATGTGAAGAATATAAGGATTAATAAACGTTAGAACAGCAGATAGCGTTTTCTCTGCCTGCTAGCATTTGATGTCTCGTGGACAAACCCGATCAAATCCATTTTTAACGATAATTTTCAATTCAAAACAATTTTATGCTTTTACGCCCGTAAAATCTATATTTTATAAAAATCGATGAAGAAACTGCAAAAAATTGCCATATATGAACGGAAATGCGAACGAACATGCTGAAGATGAATTGAATCCATCCGCATGAAATCAAAGAATGCTGAGCCAAAAAGACACCAGCGCAAACTAAAGACAGTGCAAATATCATATCACTGGAATACCCCATAAGTCTATCAAGAAATATAGGGTATTTAAGACCTGTTGCGGAATAAATTATGCAGCATATGATAGCTATGAGAATTGGACTTTTGAGCACACCAATCAATATCCTGCATAAAATCTTAAACGAAAATCTTTCCGGAGGTAGCCTTTCTACTATAAGTTTCTTGTTGGTTTCAATAACATTGTAAATTCTAACGAGAACGAAGAAAATTGGACTTGCCATCATATCGTTGGATATCATCATCATTGAAATAAGAACGTTTTCTGATGGTGGCCAAAGAGCATTAAATACTGGAACTCCAGAAATAACGTAATTGATGTAAACAGTGGGGAAAAACGGTCGCTAAATATGTTTTCAGACGGTTTTTGAAAGGATATATCATCATAAATGTTAATGCAACATAAGTTGCAACAGCCATTCGATCTGCGATCCAAAATGGACTAAAATCGAGCTCGCTGAGCTTTCTTAATGCAATACCTCTAAAAAGAAGCGGGAAAAATCCAATATAAAAAACTAATTGATTAATTGACGCCGAATCTTTGGGCAAAACGATCCTAAGCTTGGACAAAATGAATCCAACAGCGATAATCGCAAGCAGTGCAAGGCCAACTTGTATCACTGTCGTGCAGTTGACTATTTCAAATTTAATTTATGGTCGAAATTTGTAAAAAATCGGAGAAACAGAGACAAATCTTGAAGGAGTGCTTATTTATCATTTATTTTGGATAATTGATTTCTCGGTTTCAAAATATTCTATGAACTCCTTCAATGGTTTCGAAATTCATTTGAACAATAACTGAGCTGGATTTGTATTAACTATGGCCTGTAAAGCTTGTTTCCAAAGTCAGGGCTCGAATTAATTGAAATTGAAAAATAATATTAAATATTTTTGGTGTTCAAGACAAACTGCTTGAGAACCGTAATGTACTCCTTCTAAAACAGGGGAACACCAGTTGTTGCGCTGCATTTCTTAAAATTATTTTGGAGAAATCAACAACCAAAGATTAGATGTCAATATTTCAAATTCATGCTCTAGTCCATCATTTTCATCTACATTTTTGATATAACTCAAAACCGAACCAAAAATACATTTGGCAATTTAAATAATAGCTTATTTGGCCCAAGGAGCATTCACTTACCTATAATTCTGATGGTTTGATCATTCATATAATTATTTTTGCATTTGAACAATTTTCATCTTGATTGATTAAATAAACTTGATATGATCTAAATAATCAAAAATTTCGATATTAGAATTTATTCTGCATGCTTGCAATCTATATGATGCAATAGTGTTAATGATGAAATCACTATAAAAATTTAATATCAGAAATGTTTTCCCTTATGCAGAGTGTATTCTGCTGATGCATGTTTTGATATGTATAAAATTGAATGTGATTTCATTGAGAATGTTATTATGACTTTATCTTTATTAGTTTCACATGAATGAAACGATTCGAAGAAATGTGAGAATTTCAATTCATGATTGAAAATTCTATTAATATACGAGTTTAAAAAGCATTTTATCATGTATTTGCACCACAAATGAAATCAATTTGAGAAGAAAAATTATTGCAAATCATAACTAAAATATTAAGGCTGCAAACACTACTGCTAGAATAAAGCGAGGCTAAATCATATGTTCATGAATCCTGTTTTCCAATAGCACAAGCTTTTTTCAAAATTATGCAATGAATTCATCGTCAAAGTTATAAAATGATTCACAAATCAAAAACAATGTAGGCAATAGTTGTGCCTATATATTGGTAACAAAAGAGATATCATAAATCCTATTTCTATTGCTATTAGAAAAACTGAAATGAAAATAGACTTTTTGATGTGAAAGCAACATTCATAATTACATTTCACAGAGCAATCAATGTTTGATATGTTAATCAAGTATTACATAATCCCAATATGATAGTCGTTAAGTTTTCATGAAAGCTAAAACTAAAAAATCAAATCCAACCACATCACAAAATAAAGGTATGAAAAACTCATTATATAATATATTTTATACAGGCAAAGGAAAAGCAATGCTTTGAAGCTCCAAAGAGACAAGCAGTTGTGGGAGTAATATTGAAATGTTTGAATTGTTTTGATATTACCCACCGTTAAAAAGCATACTCTGTCTTGTATAATACATTGCTAACATCTGTTCATAAGAGGAGAAACTTTCTCTGCATCAATATTGGTCATTAGATTTATGATTAGTTGATTCTATACCTTTGTTGAGATTAAACTCTGATTAATGCAAATTATCATCTTCAGAATCAAATGAATTATTTTAAGTTGTAAATGGTAAATATGTTTATGATGAGCTATCAGGGTCATTAGCAAGCCTTTTGGGACTCCTAATGTAGTTGACAAAAGCATGAATAACGGCAAATACATCAACAATAACGCTAGATGATATTGAAACTATTGCAATATCCTATGGCTCAAATCACCCTTTTTTCATTTGGCACTCACCTTATTATGTTAGTCATCATTATCTGTGCATTGGTGTGTCCGGATGACGAAATGGTGGTTTAAGTGGAAGTTATGTCACTTTTCCAATGTGTATAAGACCTTCATATGATGATGCGAAGTAGAATACAGTGCTCCACCAGAAATGGAAAAAAATTGATAAAAATGTCATTATTTTATACTTTTTGACATTATGGCACTTTATTTTGTAATGACTGTCAAATAAGACAAATGATCAAGCAAATATCTGTAATAGGTGCCAGTAGTGTGTTGAAAGAGTTTGCACTAACCAAATTTCATGGATAATGACTTTATTGCATTCCAATTTCATATCATTTGATGAAAATTGCATATCTTCATAGATTTGGAGTGAAGAGAACGACTACAAGTTGCTGCCATGCTACGAATATCAAACGGGAAGATTTTGGGTAATTCAATCAAATTTGTCTTTTTTGCGCAATATCGGTAGATTATGCCTAAGCTTTGCGTAACAATGATGAAATTTACTGTTTCGTTATTCAAAATTTCCCTAAAATGTTTACAGAACAATTATGTCTTTACTGTTATGATATATACGTTCAGAAACTGCTATTGCCGCAATTATAGAGGAATTATGCACGAATTTTTCAAAAACACAAATTTACTTGAAAATATTGATCTATATACATTTTAAAGTCTAAAAATTGCTTGCATATTCAAATTGCAAACAGGCCTTTTCAATTTGATTTTAATTTATGTTGTTGAAAAATAATGTATTTTATGAAGTCAGATAATTTGCAGCAAAATTCAAACACAACATTTCAATTTGAATGACACTTTTAAGTAATATTAAGAAAATGTGACATGAAAATGTGATATTTTTCTCTCAAACGATACATCGGTTGGCCAATGACCAAAAATATCCACTATTAGGTCTGTGCTTCACTATATCCCGATATCTGTTTATTATTTTGTTCGAAAATGTAAAAATAACCTATACTTCAGAATTTCAGGTTTCATTATATCTCATTTAAGATTATGATATGATATTATCATTTTGAGGTTTTTTGATAACATTGTATTCAAAAAAATTCAAATGTTATTTTCTAACGTTCTTTACAACATTTTAATCAACAAATATGGCTTTTTATGGTGATCTGTAGCTAGGATTTATTTCTCATTTTGATAGGCAAAATGTTGAAAATATTGCTATACACAGTCCAACTGCCCATGCTTCGTGTGTTTAAAAATGATCTCAAAATTTTTTTATTTAAATGAATAGAAGGAAGTTCAAGCCAACAGACGACACAAGACTGCTCAAACTCGTCAAAAAGTACGCAAAAGATCCGAACGGATGGGCAAAAATCTCCAGTAGGATGAATGGCTTCACTGTCAGGCAATGCAAAGAGCGATACACGATTTATCTCCAAAGTGAGAACAGGAACGATCCGTGGACGGAGTCCGAAGACAAGCAATTACTCGATCTCTATAAAGAATTTGGGCCTAAGTGGAAGATAATCACATCATTCTTTAATGGAAGAAACTCCAATAATGTTAAGAATAGGTGGTACAGATACATCAAAAAGAACCATGCTGATGAAATTCAGCTGCTTTCCTCCCAGAGTTCTCCTGATGTAGAAGAAAAGACTGTCGAGAAGATTCCTGAGAATCCAACGCTGGATGATGTAAGACGTCTGTTCTCCATTGAGTACCTCCTTTCTCGTTAATGTTAAGATTTGTTGTTTAGAGATTTCAAATTTCTGATTTTATTTTCATGCGGATATTATTGATGAATATATCTAAAGATATTAAGTATTTTATACATTACAATCTACGCCTTTTTATGTTTAGAATTGATGAATGAAGTAATCTCCGAACATTTTTCCCACTTTGATTACATTGTTCATTATCAATGAAGCAAGCGTCATTGTAAGACAAATGGACCCATGTGGCGCTTGGAGAATCACATACTGCTGAAATCAATTTTTTATTTCTTTTATTGCATGCAAACGCATAACACAGTGGCTTATTTTAGAAAAGAATTCATCCATATTGTGCATTTGTACGTTCCAATTGGTTTCATCATTCATTAATTTTAATACAATATCTTTGGATTCAGATCAGCTGATTCATCGTTGGCAACAACACAGATCGGGGCTGCGAGTGATTGTGGTTGCCGATGAGCTAGTGAGCACAGCTTTGTTTTTGATTCTCTCATGAAACTGCAAAAACATGAGATTTTGACCTCATTCTTTGAGATTATGGTTTACATATGGAATATAATGCTAACGATGGTGAAATAATCCATATCTTGCAATGTTGATTTATCAAATTTGACATGTAAAAGAGATTCTTAAAAAATCAAAAAATGTCCCAGGCCAGAATCGAACTGGCCTCTGATCCGTGTCAAGGATCCATTCTAACCAATATACTACTGGGACTTTATATTTAATTTGCAAAATAATTTCTCCTTCATTGGAATAAATAATAAATCTTTAGCAAATTAAATCATTTTTTAATACAAAGGCATTGACAATCATGGATTATAATTGACTTTTGATTTATTATTTAATTTATTAGATAAACAGTATTAATGACGAATTTTTTTTAATGAAAAAATATATATCATGCCATTCGTGATTGCTTTCAAATATATGTTCACCTACATGCATCCATGATAATTCCATTTGTGCCATCATTGCATTATTGAATTTGATTTTTTGATTCAATATTTTCGTTTATTCTATTTATAAAGTTGAAAAACAATCACTATTTCTCAAGCATTGTAATAATTTAAGCTCCATCGAGCAACATTAAACATCGATTTGTCACCTTTCCTATAAAATTTATGATTAATCAAGAAATACTTTCAACCGACAGAAATCCATTTAAACCTCTTCCGTGCAAGTTTAAGTCGCTTCTCTACAACCCTCTGTTCAGCGATTTCACACTTTTCCTTCCAAACGCGCCACAAGGAAAGAATCAGTATATTCCGGTCCACAGGTTCCTTCTTGATGTTCGCTGCTCATTATTCCATGTGTTTTTCGAAAGGATGCCGAACGAGAAGACATTGTCGCTCTGTTTCCCACAATGGGCAGCTCCTGACGTTTACACAGTGATTGAGTACATGTACACATCAGAACCAATCAAGATAACCAACGATAATATCTCTGCGATCACATTTATCTCGATTATTTGGGATTGTACAGAATTAATCAAAAAAGCAACAAATTTCATTCTCAAAGAAATCGACCCAAAATACTCTCTCGATACTCTTAACAAGCTTTGCAACATCGTCAACCATGAAGCACCGGCAATACAAAAGCTTCTCGAGTTGGTCGTATCAAACTTGGCTATTTTCAATCCTGACGACTTCAATGAGCTTCAATTCGACTTATTCGAGTACATCATCAACTCTGTATATGCACTTCGACCAGAAGATGTTGTTGCTGAAGCTTTATGCAATTGCATCGAGCATTATTTCCTTGCTAACGTTGATAAGATTGGAAAAGATGAGTTTGCAATTCTCGTACAAAAGTTTATGATGAAAACTTATCACAATGGTGTTATCACTTTATACAAGCATGCGATTCGCTTAAATTGGTCTTTAAAGCACTGCGAAACTAAAATCCTTCACTCGTGGCTCCATCTCGATCAAACGAAGCTTGCAACGATTCCTGTTGATCGTCTTTCCTATCTTTTGAAGGAGAACTACTTGAATTGCGGCAGCGAAGATGAATTATTCAATTTCATCCTTTTAGTTCACAAGATACAACCAGATGTCGATATCACAGACATTTGGAAGTGCCTCCGTGTTCCAGCTTTGACTGAAGAGTGCAAAGTTACACTCAAAGAGTGCGGAATCGCTCCGCAGTTTGTTATTGATGCAATTCCAAGCGCTGGAAGGTATATCGACTTTAGGCGTTTGCCTCGTGCCAGGACGCATTGTTTGATCATCGGTGCTGCTGATAAATGGGCTCTCGAGGATCTTAAGGACTTTCTTGGGATTGCTGGATTTAATCCAAAGAACATCGCAGCAATGCGTCCAAGCGATGACATGGACATTGATTTCTACAAATTCCATGCCATTTTGGTATTCGGATTTTACAAATTCCCTCCAAACCTGGCTAACAGAATCGCCACATATGTTTCTGATGGCGGTGGACTCGTCGTCGCTTTCGGTGCACACAGAAACGATGACTTCGGTCTTGGTGAACCACTTTTGTCAATGCTTCCTATTGAAGCCTTCAGACAAGAAGTTGCTGAAGTTTGCTATGTCAGAGCTCCAATAGACACCAACGATGGCAATGACAATAGCGAAGAGAAAGAACAAATAGCAGTTGGATGCAAGAACATGAGAATGCTTTTCTCCGTGAAAGAAGGAGCGAGTGTTCAATCGAGTTGGGATGATGGTGTTCCTTTCGTTGTCATCCAGAATAGAACAGAGAAGCACGGAACTATTATTGTGTTCAATGCAAGCCCTGTTTCTTCAGACATATTCCCTGAGCAGTGGTCTAAGCATGATAAGACAATGGCAAGGATTTTGTCTAACTGCATCATCACCGCCTCCAACAAGTGTTTTTCAAAGGCTTCTAAGGATTGATTCCATATATTTCTAATGTTTTATTATATTATCATCAAAAATATTATTCAATTTCACGATCCTATTTTTTTTAATAGAATCTTTCTATGACTATCTTTTTGTAAAGTTAAATAAGCAATAAATACGGAAGCAAGTATGTATTTACTAATTAACTAAGAAATAGAAAAGATTTTTAAAAAATGTATTGGAGTATAGGGAAATTGTGTGTTATTTCGGTTGTCAAGGCGCATCTGCGGATATCTGTAAGAAATGGAGTCATAATAATCGATATTTGATTCTAAGCTAAGGTTTTGAATAGATTTTCCATAATTATCTTAAAATGTAACGATTTTTTATGATAGTGGTGATAATTTCTAAAGAATACGCCACGATATTGCAAATTGAAAAAAATCGTGAACGAGTAGCGAAACAACTAACGCAGCCATTTGTCATACACATAACAAATACTTTACTGTAAGAAATAAAATAGAATGGTAAAAAAAAAATATTAATCTGATAAAAAATATAAACAATTAATCGCTTCCTTTGAATTGAACGTGTTTCCTCAATGAACCCGGTGTGAGCGCGATGTCATTAATCTGCGTTGTCGCGTCACTCATAGTGTTGATCATCAATGTCTCGGGAACTTCGTTGATTTGTATGAATTGTCTGATTCTGTCGGATTCATCCTGCAAGTTGCAGATCGCGTCTCTCATGATTTGGACAGCAGAAATCAATTTCTTGAGTTCATCTAAACCATCGATGTTTAATTCTTCGAGTTTTGTGACGAGAGATTGGTAATAATTTATGGTCATTTCTGACTCCTGTCTATATTTAGGAACAAGCTCTTTGTTGTAAACAACGCCGAGATTTTCGATTTGTTGACTTAATTTAAGCTTTTCAGCCATAATTCTTGTGTATTCGGCTTTGATCTGTGGAAGCTCTCCAATAAAGCGTTCGTACTCATCCTTGGCCTTAGTGACATTGATATCTTCGATTTTGACTTCTTTAGGCTCGTCAGCTGCATGATGTGCTGACTGTGCATTGTTGTTTCTGAGTTCCGCCAAAATTCGACTTAAATTTGCGTTCTCGTCCCTCAAGTTTTGGAGTTTAATGTACGGATCTTCCGTCATCACAAAATGAAAAACAGGGGATTTCATCTGGACCCTATTTAGGATTATTTTTTGACATCACTTGATTTTATAATCTCAGTCATTCATAGTTTCCAATTTTCAGGTTATTTTTATTTACAAAGCTTATTAAATAGGGGGTTTCTCCTTCTCCCCCTTCTTAATATAACCCCAGCTTTTTATTTAATATTTAATATCTTCATTATTTCCTTATTTCGAATTCATGGAGATTTTGAATATTAGACTTATATTATGTAATTTTTACGATTATTGGAAATTAACTCTTTTCACACTGGAAATATACTACCCTAGCATTTTGTAATATATTTTATAAATGGGGTTTTGTTCTGAGGTTTTGAAACAAATGTATATTTTTAACAAAATTCTCCTTATTAAATCTCATATACAAGTTGTTGATATTGATATTCGAGTGTGTATTATAGGGTTTATCGATTAAATACACAAAATATCTTTATACAAACAAAAAATTCATAAAATCATTTCGATTTGGTCAAATAACTGTTGAATATGTTAATTGCATCTTCGTTTGCTTTCTCGTTGGTGAAATCAACAACATTTTTTAATGTTTTCTCAAGTTGAATGGTTTTTGCTCATTTAGATAAAAGCACCATTATAATACCAATGTTTTCCAGTTCATTTGCATAATATAGAGCATTATTTCCTTCAAGATCTAAAGCATCTAAATCCACATTATAAGATAGCTGCATAGTTTATTGCTGAATTTTTATCATAAAAGTAATTAGAATTCCTTGAAATTCCTGCTAAGTAAAAAACGCACTCGGTATTCCCATTCATTACTGCAAGAAGCAAAGGTGTATAACCTTCGCTTGTTGGTTTCAAAACATCTTTAACTAAATATTTCAAAACAGTAGTTTGTCCATTGATAGAAGCCAAAGAAGTCGCTAACTGACATCAATAATTCTTTCCACTTAAAGCTCCATGGTGTGCTAAGAAGTGCACAATGTCATATCTTCCAAATCTCGATGCAACATGAAATGGTGGATTAAAACCTTCGTCTAAGAATGTGCCGCCTTTAAATTTAGTTCAATTAATGTCAGCTTCTTTTATGATTCATTTAATTAAATTAAATATGGTCTTCTCGTGAAATCATTTAAATGAGTTGGAATAGAATCCATCTCAATGCCTTAAAAATCTTTAATGGTAAAGCAAGAAACTAAAATACAAAGTATTACATTTCTCGATGCAAAAAGGCAAATTAACTTTCTCACACCAAAAGTTTTCTAATAAATATCTAGCAGCCTCATGTTTATGATAAGCAATAGTAAATGTAAAACATTCACCGAACTCTACACTTTTAATATTTTCATGTTTCCACCTTCAACAGCGCATTGAAGCAACTATTTGCATAAAACAACTGAATTCATTATCATTAAGAATTTAAAGATCTTATAAGAGCCACAATAAGCTTCAAAGGAATCGATTGAGAATGTACTTGCAAACTTTGCGCCAAAAACTGTGTCTATTTCTATCATTCTTCCGCTATATGAATTATCTCTAATGAGGCAGTTAAATATCGATGTTGATTCAAAAACATCTATTATATATTGTGATCTTCCACGCATGCTTGACCATTTCTGGAAGTGAAATCTCTGTTGGTCGACATTAAATTTTTTCGCTTAGTACGAAATAAAAAGGTGATATACGATAAATGTTATTTGTTAGTCCAATTGCTATGCAAAGCTTTAAATATATGTTAAAATTGAATCTCATGACTGTCGCTGCTGCTACTATCAAACTAAATGGTGTGTTTTTTGAGGTAGGCAAAATCTATATGGCTTTGATGAGGGTAGTGTCGTAGGTAGCCTCAGACAGGTTAAAAATGAGTTCCTCCTAATATATCACTCATAGAAACACCGATGGACCACCAATGGGTCGAAGGTGCAAAGATTTAGCACCTCCGCCATTATTGCTAAACGTGCATGAAAAACTTTTGTTTTTATTTGAATTCTGGTCAAAATAATTATTCCTTTTTATATATAAAAGTTCAGATTAGTTATATCTGTATTCAAAATGATGCCAACATTTTCAGGAATGTCATGAAACGAAAAAGGAAAAAAAAGGGGCGAGCCGGGAATTGATAATGCTTATTCTTGAATATATATATAGGTAAGCAGCTAGTGCCATGTGTGGAGCCCAGACGAGGAAGTCGTACTGGAGATAACCTTTTGAATTTCACTCACCTCAGAAAGGCGAGTGTTTGTGTGTCTCTTTGGTTTGTGTGTTGTCACCATATAGTGGAGGTGTTGTGTATTTTGTGGTGATTTGTAGATGGTGGGGGATCTCCCCATTTGATGGAATTCTGAGTAAGCAGACCTCATATGTATCCATAGCAGGTCATGGAAGTGCTGTGAATGTGCCTGAATTTTGACGAGTTGGATCTGATATTTTAGATCGATGTGTCTATTTCTGGTGTTTTTGTTATAATTGGTTTTCTTGTAGCCTTTAATACATGTGTATCTAAATTATGTGATGAAATTATAATTTTTGGCATAATTTTCATGTAAACTCATTCCGGAAAAAACAAGTTGAGGCATATTTTTTGGTATGGAGATTGCTTCCTGGAAGCAGGGTGTTTCTGATGTTAGATATATATTCTCATTTGATTATAACATACCTATGCTACATGATTAAACTCAATAATGTTAACTTGACTCCAGCATTTTCACAAACTTGCATCAGAAGAATGATCAAAATTATTAAACAGACACTTTATGCTTAATTGACAAAAACCTGAAATTTATTTCCTTTAATATCATATTAAACTTTTTCATTATCTATGGATTATGTTGGATTGCAAAAATATAGCGTTAACATATAATTAGAACGAGTATTTATGTGTTTTTAAAGTTGATAAATTATGTTTTTTGAATATTTTTTTTAATTTTCCCACAGTCTTTGGTTTATAAATAAATTACTGATTGGAAATTGCCCATTCTTTATCGATAAGAGCGGTGATTGAAGAAAAATGGGGCTTCTTGTGGCCTAGGGGGCATATGACCCCGATATTTCAATCAGAATTGGTATTATTTAAAGATTCAAAAAACAAAATTGAGTTGTTTATAACACAAAATGATTCAATTCACAATCAGCAACGAATTATAGCTCAATAGAGTCATTTAATCCTTCCATATTTAGTGAATCAAAATTACATAAATATATTTTAATAAATGCAAGCCATTGACTTAAAGCATTTAACATTTATGATGATTAAGATCATAGAATTGAATATATTATGTTACATTTACAATAAATTCCAAAAAGCTTAAAATATACTAAAGTTAACATGATAAACATTCTCGAACTAAAGGAAAGAAGCCATTGAATCATTCTAAAGTGAAACAATAAAATAAAGCTTTTCAAAAATTACATTTATACCTTTATTAATTACAAAGTGTTTTAACAACTTCTGTTAATTGACCAAGAAGCGATTCACGAAGGCCTGCTTCGCCGAAATGATTCAAACCAAGCATTGAGCCATCTTTGCTTGCGCCAATAACAATAAGCGACTGTACGGATGTAACTTCAGAAGGTGTTGGATCAATAATAAGTTTATCTTGATAGGCTGAAAATGTGTAAAGCTTTGGAATTTTTTCTTCTTTGATAACGTGTTCAGCTTTCTTACTTTCATCGATGTCGAAGTGAAGTTCGTTCACACTTTCGCCTGGTGTGACAATAAGGGCAGGAAATGTAATATTTTCTAAACATTTTTCAATTCCAAGCATTGCTGATTCATAAACACCACCAGAAGCTTTAAGAATAAGAACATCGATGAAAACTTTCCATGAGTATGGTGAATTGAAGAGAATAAATTGTTTTGGCTCTAAAACTTCGCTGTTAATGAGAAAATGCTTAATTGCTGAGTTTATAACTTGGCAAATTTCTGAATCCTCAAGATTCGGCCCAAATGCGCCAGGTAAAGATTTTACTGATAAATCAAACTCAGCATGTTCATTTAAAGCAATTTCTGTCATCACAGAAACAATGACTTCTGTTGTGTTACTGTATCCATGACCTCTGATGATTTTACATGAAGATGGAGATAAAGGAAGCGGATTTAACTCTATTGTGTGTGTTCTTTCCTGAAGGAAATCTCTTCCATCCATACGCATGTTTCTGGCAAGCATTTCACATTGGAAGGTTTTTTCTCCAGGAGAAAGTCTGAGTGTTTGCATATTTTTGTCCTAATGTCAGTTTTTAGCAAAAAATTTGCCATGTAAATCAAAACTCAATATTTTCATCCCAAATTTGTTCTGCAAATACTACATAAAGTTTTGAATCGTTTTACTTTTATAAAATTTAAAAATAGCTAATTTGAAATGTTGGCGCCATTTCATGGCACTTTTCTGATTTTTCGCGGGAATTTTCTTTAGAGTCAAAATTATTGATTTATGTCCGAATTAGCAAATGCTATTATCTCCTTTTACACAGTACAGACCAGTGATCAGACTCCAGCAGAAGTTAGAGATGCCAATCTTCAAGAGATCCAAAATTTCGAGCTTGATGGAAACAATCTTGTTGCAGTTTTCGAAGTTCTCGGCAGCTCACAGTCACTAATGGTTAAGAAATGGACTTGCTTCATGCTTAGAAGAATGCTTAATACGATTTGGCCATCTTTAGAGGATGAAAATATCCGAATGAGTTTTCGTGAATTGGCTCTTGCAACATTTAACTTAAATACGAACTATGAGTTCACAAAAATCTTCTTACACGCTATAGAACCGATCCTTAGAACAGAAGTTCAAAATTGGCCACAAATCTTTCAAGTTATCAGCAACTACGTAACGGAAAACACAAAGGAATCGTACATGTGCGCCATTGAGATCATTAACGCGGTATCTCCACATATGGCCATTTCCGAAGTCGAACAAAATACAGAATTCATTCGAAATATCTATCAAACACAGCTCGAATCAGGCGACGTCGATCGTATCAAGTTGGCCGCTGAGCTACTGGCTTGTTATCTGCATCTTGATGGATTGAATTTAGAACCATATCAAGAACCATTCGTGCAGTTTCTTAACTTGTATTGTTCACTTGATCAAAGGTACGTTCCAATATTTAAAGAGCTCTCACAGAGTTTAGAGAAAGCAGTCAGTATCGATGAGCCACCTTTTGATCCATTGGAAGTGTTGCAGACGCTGATTCAGCTCCTTTGCACAGAAGGAATCGATATCAGATTGTACAAATACATTTTCTATCCAATCAGCAGTCTCATCGATTTCCACAGTATTGCTTTAACAGATAAAGTTGAAGAACTCATCAGAATTGTTTATCAATGCGCATCGGCAACGTTCATGGAAACAAACTTCAATCAGAACGACAACCTCACAAGTATCGCAAACACAATCGAAAGTGTTTATAAAATCAACCAAATAGAGTTCGTTCCTGGCCTCATAGCTATTATCTCTGAGCCAACAAACATTCCAGAATGCATCACTGGTCTTGCAATGCTCTATTACTTGCAGGATAATCTCGGAAATGAAACAGACAGATTCTTGAAGGATATAATCAGTTACTGCATTTCAAGAATCGACTCGGAAAACGAGTTTATCATCGAGGCTTCCCTTATTGTACTTGCAGAGTCCGCTAAGCTCCTCCATGAATCTCAAGATGAGCTTGGTAACGCTATCGTGGAGAAAGTCCTTCAGTTTATCACATCAGGAAATGTTGATTTAGTAGAACCTGCATTGAACGTTTTACAGTCTGTTTTTGAGAATGTCACAGTTTATACAACATACCTCCCACCAATTGTTGAAAGCTATAATGCTCTAATAAACTCAGATGAAAGTTACGTCGTTTCTGCGATCAACGCATTCTCAGAACTTATTTTCACAACTCGTGGCGAAGCAACTCAGTATATAGCAGATTTCCTTGGACATGCTGTTGCTGCAGCTCAAACAGAGAACCCTGCATGCTATACAGCAAAGGGATATGCAATCGAGCTCCTCACAAATGTCATTTATTATAATGAAAATCAAGAACTCTTACCAGCAGTTTTCCAAGAATTCAGCAACTATATCCAAACAGAGGATAAGAGCTTGCGCAACTCTCTTTTAGTCTGCTTGCAGAAGATCGTTAGAAAACAGGTTCCAGATCTTGCTCAACTTGCAGAAGTAATACAGCAGTTCTTACTCGGTATATTTGGTTCTGATTTGTTCATCATGGATGAAGATATGAACTTCTCGATGATGTCAGAAGACTTGAACATCCTCTCCAACACTCTTATCCTTGTTAGACTCATCTTCAAATACTTCCCAGTTTTAATTCCAGGATATGGACGTGATGACGAAGACGGCATCAAAAGCATTAGAGTTCTTCTCAATGCCGTCATCGTTCTTACATCGCTTCCATTCACAGATGTTTCAAGATGCGCTTTCAATTGCATTCCTCGCATGATGCTGTATGTTGAGAACGTTCTCCATGATAACTTAATTCCATTCCATGATAACTTCGTCAGCATACTCCAGAATGAAACGCGCGATACTGTTGCTGGTGCATTTAAAGCTGCTTCTAAGCTTATTAAATACAACCAAGACCTAACAAACGAACTCATTCAAGCTTTCCTTGCTAAGGGATTCACAGTATTCACCAATCAGAAACCATTTCAAAATGAGGGAGAAGAAGATGCAAATGATGAATTGGATGAAGACAGCTTGGATGAAAGCAGCATCAGCATCTATGAAGATGTTTGCGGATTCTTTAATGCCATTATTCGTAACAGACCACAGAACTTCCCAGTCGAAGACTTCATCAATCTCGCAAATAACTTCGACAAGCTTGAGTTGCGCCCTGAAGCTCAGAGCATTTATGTAAGTGTTCTTGTCGAAATATACAACCATATAGAATTGAAGACAGTTTATGCTGCCCGCGTAGTAGAGATTATGCTTTCGACAGTTGAACTCTGCGATTTCAATGTCCCACCATTCCCTCTCAAGGCAGCAACAGCAGTTCTTATGAAGGCTCCAGATCGTATTCCTCAAGATGTCATTGAGACTATTTGCGAAATTATCTCGCGCGACTTTGCTGGTGAGAGGTATTACTGGGAGACGTGCATTGTTGCAGTCGCGTTCCTTTGCAGTATTATTCGTATGAATGGATCGTTCGATGACAACATTCTTCCGAAGATGATGGAGAAACTTCCAGTGAAGAATGACTTCGAATACGCTGAGATGATCTACTCAACTCTTGTTGCATATATTAATGATGATAGAATGTCGATATGCGGACCAGGATGGTTAAGAGCCCTTCTATTAACTTTATCATATAGAGATGAAATAATTAAAAAGATGAACCTGACTCCACAGACTCTTAGCGCGTTAAAATCAAGAGCTGTTTCGCTCATTTCTGCAAACCAGGGATTCATGGAGCAAGTATTTGAGAACGATGCTATATCGTTACAGAGATGTGTTGCTAGACTTCAATAATGATTTTCTATTTGAATTAAAATGTAATTTTGGAATTTGTAAACCTTTTTAATTCAATAGAAAGGATAATGGATTTCTGCAATTTACATGTCAAAATTTCTGAATATGACATGCAATTATGAAGTAATATTATAAAGAAGTAAATAATACAAAAATATGTCAGGGTGAGTAGTCTAGTGGTATGATTCCTGTTTTGGGTACAGGAGGTCCCGGGTTCAATTCCCGGCTCGCCCCTTTTTTGCGCGTACTATGGATGGACCACCTCTCAAGATAGAGGCTCTCATCAATATAACGCCAGAAACAATACCGCATGAGCTCCCTAGTAGAGCTTCTCGTATTTTT
>JALKBU010000580.1:0-31989 GCA_023091735.1 Trichomonas tenax
GCAATGAACTACGTTTATGGTCTTCATACTCAGCGTGGAGTTTCAATCTATAAATGTCAGTATTGTTTAGACTACAAAGATATTTATAACACTTTTTATAAAGGTGACAATTTGCCCGCGCAAAAAGGTGACAGTTTATTCATGAAAAGTGACTTTAAGGTTCTCAGTCACTTTTTGATATTCACTTTTGTCCTAGACTCATGGATTTCAAAGAAAATAACGGATATAAGGAAGTGAGCTTTGAACTTAATGTTCCTATTGAAGATCTTTTGTGTTTACAGGCTTTCGATATGTTTGTTAATAAAATTATCGGTGAACTTGAATTGAAGTTTTACCCAAGATTTAAGGGATTAGTATGGTGTTCAATAAACCCAGAATAAGTTAAGGATTATAAGCTAATAAGAGAAAATGAACAAATTGATGGTATATTTATTAGAAATCCTTCAGAATGTTTTACACATCAATTTATTCAGATAAATAATACAGCAAAAGGTATCGTAAAACTTTCTAAAACAACAACTATTTGCGCTTATGTTTTCGAGATAAATAATTCTTATGATCAATTTTCATTGTTTCTCTAATTTATATTCACTAATTTACAAAACTATAACCATGTAGTACAATTTTCTTCTAAAATATAGAATAAAAGACTTTTGATGTGTGTTTTAGAAATTTTCAAACAAATTTTTAGTATTTAATAAGCAACACAGTATATTCTGGCACTAAACAATCAATAGCATAGCTTCATATGACGTATAGAGCAATATCTCTTGTAATAAAAAATAATGAGATATAAATTAATCAAAAAGTCATTTGAAGAATAAATATTGCTCTCAAAAGAATTCTCTGTTCTTAGCATAAAAGTTAAGCGTACAAAGCTGTTGAATAGATCAAATATACAAAAGTTATTGCAGTGATTAAGCTACAAACAATGGCTGCTTTCATGTAATGCACTTTGACAACCTTTGTTGAGTCCGCTGGATATCTCCAGCACTGTGTATTTACCAAAGCATCATTGATATAATAAATAATGTTTGAATCAGAGTAGCTCAAACTAATATGGAACAAACAATCAGTGTTTCTGTTAACAATGGCGATTTCTTCAGAAGTATTATATTCAGCTCTTAGCTCTCGTCCTAAGCCTGTTGTGTGTTTGTTGGACCATCCAGAAGGCATCTTTCCACACATTATTTGGCTCGCCATTGACATCTTTCGAATATCTTCATCAGTCGGTGAATCACGTGGAAGGAGGAACGTAATTGCACTTGAATGATTTACAATATTCAAAAACTCATCTTTTTCGAAGTGATGGAAGTGTGAAAACCTGTTAGAATATATAGTTTTCGCTAAATCATTTTCTGTGACTTTGAAAACGCGAACGCAGTATTGGGAATAATATACGGTAAGAGTTGGATTCATCGATTTTGTGTTAATTGAGTATGCAAATTCAATGTGATAAAATTCTTTAAAATATAATTTTGAAATTTCATTATAGAGATCTAGTATCTTAGATCCTTGACTTGCTCGTAAATGAAATGCAGACCCTCCATTTTCAGGCATTTGTAAAAGAGATCTGAAATTTCCAAATATATCGACTGTTTGTTTTTGCGTTGCTGCTTCGATAAACAGCTCTATATCTGATGATTCACGTATTTTCTGCTTTAATAAGAAATCAAATCGCGAATCTGGATAGATTTTGGTTAGAAAAGGTAGCTCTGATCGATATCTGGTAATAATTGACTCGTTTTCACCACAATTATATGAAACTATGTAGAAATTCGATTCTGTTTGTCTGTTAATATATTCTTGAAATTTTTCATTTCTCTTATCATTTGATTTCATATAAAAATATACGAAAACATTTTGTGTTCTTGCCTGATCGCGTAGTGTCGACATGTTTAAGAACGTTTGTTCAATGAATGACGATTTTAAGGCAAATAGATATAAAAACATATTTGAAAAATGATTTTGATAAGGAAAATAAACCTCTATTTGATAACATTTTCATTCCTCATTTACATCTGAGTTTATTTATTTTAGATATCAATTGAAAAAAGAAAGAAAAATTGAAAAAATGGTCACTCTGGGGTTCGAACCCAGGCCCTCGCGGACCAGTGCCTTAAACTGGCGCCTTAGACCACTTGGCCAAACGACCTTGACAATTTTCTTGGTTTTAATTAGATCCTGAGCATAAATTTTAATTATCTTTGGAAAATCATTTTGATTAACTTAAATTAGAATGGAATTTGGATGTATAATAATTCTAGTATTTAGATTCAAATAGATATAAATATTGATTACTTTGCAGCTTTCTTCTTCTTCTGAGCCTTGTATTCTTTGAGCATTTTCTGCTCTAATGGAGTCAAGTTCTTTTGTTTCTGCAATATCTTTTGCATCTTTTCTTCTTTATCCGCTTCCAGTTTTCTTATGATCATGTTCTTCTGGAGAGCAAAGTTCTCTTTGAGCATATCCATGAATGTGAAATGGTGAGAATCCTCTGACAACTCATCATCCTTGTGTGGCTGGTAATCCTTGATCGCATCAAGTGTCTCCTGGCTAACAAGGTGCTTGGACTGGAGTTTCATTGGAATAGAGAATATGAAGAGGATAATCTTCTCCAAGATGAAGCATGCGACAATATCGACGACGCAGTAGATTGCAAGCATCGATCTGAAGTGCTGCGATGGGAACTTGACGATTTGGAACATGTTCAATACTTCTGGGCTGTCTGTGAATAACAAGAAGAAAAGAAGCAAAGTTGTGATGATCTGGCATCCAAGGAGAGGCTTATTTGATGTGAGGGGTGTCATGAATGGTTTGCCTCTATAATTGGAAATGAAGGTGGAAATCTGTTGTGCATTAGAAATGAAGAACATAGCAGAATTCATCAAAGATGGTGAGAAAGTGACCTTGTAGTCGAAAACAGGAGATGTATAACCTGTCTCGAATACCAACTGCCTTGTGAGTATCAAGAGCACGAAGTGGACAGCGAATTGTGCCAAAACAGATATGACAAGGTACCAATTGAACTGAGACGCGAAAGGCCTCTCTGGAGACATCTCTCTAAGTGGCTTAGCGAAGGAGACGCACAGATAAGAAATTGCAAGGAAGAACGCGAAAACGCCCATTTGGAATTCACCAAACTTGACATTGTCAATGAACAAGATCGATGATGTGTATGCAGTGATAAGGCTTGTGAGGGAAAGAAGTTTGAACAAATCGATTGTTGATGAAAGTGTTGCGCGACCAAATCTGATGATATCGATACATGATGAAATTGTAGAACGCTTGGAAACGAATGGCGATGCAACAGAAGCAGCTCCAAGCTTTGGTCTATATTGCTCCTCATCGAGTTCTGTTTCGATTGAGTTTTCAAGGAGGCCAACGCCGCAGTGAGCTTGCTTGAGGGCATTAACATCGTTTGTACCATCACCACACATCATTGTGTTCAATCCAAGTTGCTTGAATGTTCTAACGACAAGTTCCTTATTATCTGGTGACATTCTTGCAAAAATGTTGCACTTCGAGCATGACTCATTAAGTTCTGCAGTCTTTCCATTATCGGCAAGTAACTGCAAAGCATGTCCTGTGAAGCAGTTTGCGGAAGGATCATATTCTCCATCACAAATCTTCTCTTCGCCGTGTAATATTCTGAGACGCTTAGCAACGTGGCAGGCTGTGAGTGGATCATCACCTGTGATGATAACAACTCTGTGTGTTGACTTGAGAAGTTGAACAACTGTATCTTCTGTGCCTTTCTTGAGAGGGGCGCTGAAAATAGCAAATCCGCAGAATGTTAAATCGCATTCATACTGTTCACGTGTAACGTTGGCAACATTGGTTGTAGAAGGAAGTGACTTGTATGCAAGTGCAAGAACTCTGCAGCCTTGTCTTGTATATTGCTTATATGTATCGAAGTACTTCTCTGGAACATTAGAAAGAAGCTCAGCGATTACTTCTGGAGCACCCTTTGTAACAGAATAAAATCCCTTTGGTGTGATTGATGTTAAAACAGTTGTCATCCTTCTTAATTGCGCTGAGAAGTGGAATGTCTTAGAAACTGTGAACTTTAATGCGTTGTTCTTGATGTTTGTTTGTGTTGTAAACTTGAAATTAAGTGCTCTGAAAGCAGCAGCTTCAAGTTGATCACCAACAAGTTTCTTTGAGTTCATTGAGAAAACTAACGAGTTGCATCCACCAACAACCATCTGAGTCTCCTCCTTAAGGATGTCAGTGGATGTTGTGAACTTTCCTGTAACACTGTTGCTTGTTGCTTCGACAACATCATCTCTGATTTCATCAATACCTAACAACTCGTAATCTTCTGCTGTCAATGTGCCTGTCTTATCGAAGCAGCATACAGAGACCGTTCCTGCGTAAGGGATACGGAATGGCTCAGTGCAGAAAACTTTGAGCTTAGAGAGCGCCAAAAGCGATGCGTTAACTGAGAATGTGAGCTGCATTGGAAGATCCTGAGGAATTGTTGATGTGATGATTTTGATGACGTTGACAATAAGTGCGAAAGAGGAAATTGATGCGTTTCCGATGCTGAAATAGATAATGTAAGCAGATGCAGCAATAGCGAAGAAAGTGAGGAAGAGAATCAAACGTGTTGAGTCATTGGATTCAGCAGAAACACGCTCTGAAGCGAAGAGAATTGTGCGCAAGAGAGAGCCCTGTGAACTTCCATGGCCTGTTCCAAGAATGTATGCAACAGCACCTGGTTGATCTGTGAAGATATGAGCTTTTTCTGGAAGTACTTGTTCGATTCTAGTACCGCCGAAGAGAATATGGCGCTTATCTTGTGCTTTGTGTAACTGGTGATCTGGTTCCAATGTTTGCGCACACTCTTTGACTTGTGGTGTACTTTCACCAGTAAGCATAGCTTCGTTTACAACAACGCGTCCGCTGAGGAGAAGCATATCTGCGGGACAAATGATTTCAGAGTTAAGGAGCACGATATCGCCTGGGACGAGTTTATCACTTGTCAGGGATTTCCAGAGTCCATCTCTTAGCACGCGGATTTGGATTGGCTTAGTTTCGATATCTCTAAGTTCGAGCATATTTGATTGTCTCGTGCGGACTGTGTTAGCTTCAATAATAATGAGAGAGGCCAAAGAAATGAGTGGGTATGTGATATAATCATCGAGCATCCATGATGAAACAGCGACAATTTGGAATAAGAATAATGGACGAAGCAAATGCTCTTTTAGCAACTCCTTGAAGCTTGGCACAGGAATGTTGTATGAGTTTGGTCCAAAATAGTCGATTCTGTTGTTTGCATCTTTAGAACTTAATCCTTGGCTTTCCATGTATTCTTTGATGAGTAAATCCTTCGGATACTTGAGAGATTTGAACTGTCCGTCGACGAATTCGCGTCTTTTTTGTTGATAGAAAGCGTGTGGATGCTCACCACGAATTAATGGGACAATTTCTGCCTGCCCGCGGTGAGATTTTGGATAGAACAATACATGTGTAGCGTCAGACTCGTTTGCGGATACGTACATGATTCTTGCCTTGAATTCGAGAATCCATACTGTGAAAAGATAGAATAAAGCGTGAATTGACATGAAAATGAATGGGAAACAAACTTCAAGGGTGTGCGGTTCGAGCATTGTGACGTTCAAATGGTCCGTGAAGAAAGAAAATGATGTATTAGTGATTTCTGTTGGTGTGCTAGGATCGTAAGCGGCGTACAAAAGCTTCATAGCCGGGAACAGAGTGAGTGGATAAAGAACTATAGCAATGAATATGTCAAACCTCGTCGCTAGAGGACGTGGTTTGAGTAACTTAAACTTTAATCCCATAAAATTTTTGGAAGTTTACTTGTCAGAAAAAAGATATAAATTAACACACAAATAACATTGGCTGTTTTTAATTAAAAATTTTGGATTTTTATTTTTTGACAATTTTATTTATTTGGCAAATTTTCATTCATCCGGCTAATATAGGTTTTCCAAACGATTTGCTCGATTTTACAGATACCAATGAACTATCTATCTCCCCGAAACTTCTTTTGTTTAATCTAATGTTATGGTTTCTTAAATTAAACAAAATATACAAAAAAAATAAATATAAAGTATTTGTAGATAACTCAGTTATGAAAAGCTGAATTTAAAAACAAAAGGATTTTCGATGAATTGGATATATTTTAAAGCCCCCTGTTTTAAGAATCGCGACCCTAACTACTGTTTTGTAAACTATAACGTCTTCCGGTTTAAAAAATAATAATGTCTACAGTAGTTAAATCGAATAAGTCTCGAGAGATTGCGACTGAAGAGAAAAAGACACAAGAAAATCAAGAGGAGGAGCAAGAGCAGGAAAAATTATCGCATAATGATGATGATTTAAATGAAACAGAAACAGAATTTGATATTCCTGAAGAACAAGCACCACCGTTACCACCAAGTCGCTATTCATACGTTTCACGAGAAAACGCAGGCTGGGTCGACGAGATTCTTGGATATGATGGAATTAGAAGACTCGGTGAAAAGCCACATCCTGTTGAACTCATATTCGAACTTACAGCACACTACGTTCCAGAACTCCACAGTATGCCGAATATCTGGAAGACCCCGAGAAATCGTCTGAAATCAAAGCTTAGAAAAGTCAGAGAATTGTTTATTGCATGGGGAATTCAGTCTCCTCTTCACTGGTGCTCATTTGTCGACTATGATGAGTACGATGAGCGCTCATTCTTGAATTTCAACTTATCTCTCGCTGCAATGAAGTGCCACTTCCTCGTTGAGGAGCGCAACAAGCTGCAGGAAGACCAACTTGAACAGTTACGCATATGCAGACAAATGAAAGAACAATCAGATTTACAAAGAAAGAAAATTCAAAAGATTCTTAAACTTGTTCAAGAAAAGAAGGATCTTCCGTTCGCAGGCCTCATTGAGCAGCTTATAACAAAAGAACCATCTTGTTTCAAGCCACTTGAAGATGAAGTTGTTGAATAAATCTTATTTGTCTGTTTTAAGATTGCCATCATTTATTTTATCAATTGCTTGTGTATTCTATTATATTTGACAAGGATTAGTTTTGATTTGATTTGTATTTCTTGAATTCGTTAATTAATTACTTGTTTTTCTTCAACCTATAGATATATTTGATGATATTATCTATATATTTCAATAGATTATCTTTATTTAAAAACATTGAATATAATTTGGCTTTGTAAAATCGAGAGCAAACTACCCCGCGACGATTAATGGATAAGAGATGGGATCTCCTCTGAGAATGAAGCAAATTGTTCAGCAGCATCCGGTGGCATTGTTGCTTTTTCTTGAACCATTTTTTCTAATGTGCTACGAAGGCTTGCGTGGAGCTGCAGGTGCTTTGCAGCAAATGCAGAGTAAATTTTCTGCGAGATCTGGGAAATGAAGTCTGCGTGTTCTGGTTGACGCTTATCCGCGTTAATTTTGTAAAATACGGCGGTAATTATATCATCCTTCAGCAGCAAACCGAGGTTTAAGTATTTAGTTTCAGAATTTTGTGATGCTAATCTTGAAGTTGCTAAAGGTTCGTTATCCTGTGTTTCGAAAGAAGCGAATTGGACAGTTCCGTCGTCAAACTCTGTTGCTAATTGGAGAAGAACTTGGCACAATTTTGAGATTGTTACGTGTTCTGTTACGTATTTCCAATCGATGGACTTCTCCGCGAGAACGGAGCCACTTATATTCGAAGAAATAACAATACGAAGGACTTTAACTTGATTGGAAATTGAAGACATATTAATTTGTCACTTTTTGATATTTTGACAGTTTTTGAAAGGAGAAAAAAATCAAGTCCTGATAATTTAAAATTAGACTCGCCTTAATGTTCTCTATCTATTCTCTAAATATTAATATCTATTTTATTTAATTTTCAAGAATATTTTCATGTCATAGCTCTTTAAACGCAATACCCTTAAAGTGCAGCAGCTTCAAAAAAATTACTTCATAATGAATGATCGAGAATATAGATTTAATTATATCTTTATTTCTAATATAAACAAAAGGCATGAATTCATCTTGAATGTGAGTGAGGTAGGATAGTTAGAACAACCTTTCCTGATTCTATGTCTTCTACATTAACAGATAATGTTTCACCAAATTCAAACTCAAATGTAATATACAATTCAGTTATACAGTATATCTTTGCCCTTAAAGGTTTCCGACTGCGTGTTTTAATTTCCACCATTTGATTCGCTTCAACAACAGTTCCATGATAAATAAAAACATAGTCAGCAAACAATGTAAGGTCTGATAAATTATTGTCTTCCGAAGCAATTTTTAGAAGATTTTCGAGCGTATCAGTGATGCTGTCAGGATTTCTCAATTGTTCCGAGCGTTTTCTCGTCTGTTTATGTTTTGACTTAATTTTATTAATCAATGAGTTATATTCTTGCCTTGTATCGCTAAATATTTTTCTATGATCTTCAATGAGTGGATTTCTTATTAAATCTTCGAACTCAGACACAAGCTGGATATCTTTTTCGTTGTAAAAGCACTTTATTTCTTTTTCTCGACGTTTATTTATAATCTCAAGTTGTGAATTCATCAATCTTTCGTCAAGTTCGTTCTGCACTTCGTTTATTTTATACGCAGCATCTATGTTATGCCTGTGAATGTCTGTAAGTATCTCTTTTTGAAGCTCTAAATTCATTTTATGGCACTTTTCCCTACCAAAAAGTGTCACTATATCATATTTCATTATCGAATATCTCATTGATTAATCAATATATTAAGAAACTATTGCATCTTCTGAACTAAGTATCATACAAATATCAATCCTATATATTCACAATCAGATACAAATTGATAGGTTGGAAAAAGCACCTCTCAAAATTTTCAAAATTGCAATATTTGAACATAAAATACCATTATTGGAGGAAACTGTTGAAAGGGTTTTCTCTGTGGATGACATTTATTAATTTTGTCGCATGAACGCTTAATAATTCCGTATATATTTGGCACAAGAAGAATATTCGTGAATAAGATGCACCAATAGCTTCCAAAAGACAGACGCATATGTGTTATCGATACTAATGCATCTTGTATGAATATAATCAACAATTTCAAAATGAATTTTGTAAAAAACATCGTTAAACAAAATGTTTCGGGTACAAAACCATTATGATAATATATTATGTAGCGTATAATAATCCATCAAACGAAAAGTGATGCTTTACACGTCAGATTTTGACGTGTAAACTGATGTTTTAAAATTAGAGGGATAGGTCTCAATCATAAAAAGTGACAAATATGCTTTTGCCTTTTCCCTCCAAGAGCGAAGTCAAGAGAGACTGCGACTGTCTCAAAGACAGCATGAGGATGGGTCCCCATGATGTCTTTGAGACAGTCGCAGCTAGTTTTTGCTACTCCAGGACGAAATCGGAATTTCAATAATTTAGCTATATATGATATGAAGAAAATTTGATCAAAGTGTGAATATTTGTATCAATTTTCAAAAGTTGTCTATGAAGTGAGCAGATGATGTGTATTTAAAGCATACTTGTTTTCGGTTATATTTATCATATTAAATTGTCTTACAAAGAGATTTTGAAAGTGATCTTTAAAATAAAAATTTTGAATATATGAATTATAACCAAATATATGTCATTTTCATTAAACAAGGTCATCATTTATGCGATTTTGATAGGATATTAATTTTTTGCAATTACTTTAAAAAAATAAAGTTTGTAAGTAACATTTGCACCAGAACACACCCGAAATACTAACATCTGGTCTGGTTTGGTGCAAAGAATACCTACAAACTCGTCCAGGACGAAATCGGTGAAAGTATTGAAATTCCAATTTCGTCCTAGAGTAGCAAAAACTAGCCGCGACTGTCTCAAAGGCACCATGGGGATCCATCCTCATGCTGTCTTTAAGATAGTGGCAATTACTTTTTCATGAAGTCACTTTTGGAGTCACACCCTTTTTATAATATGTCAGATTCATTCGTCAAATTTGACATGTTAAGTGTCACTTTTCGTTTGATGGAATATTATACGCAACGATTATGATAATATATTAGAAGTAAAATTATCGAAAACATTATTTGGCGGGAGAAAAGTGACATAATTATTATTTATGTCCAACTTCACTACAAAATAGCTGAAATCAAGCTCGGTCACTACAAAACAGATCGAAAACACGCTCAGTCACTACAAAGTAACTGAAAACAAACTCAGTCACTATAAAATATCCCAAACAAGCTCAGTCACTACAAAGTAGCTGAAATCACGCTCAGTCACTACAAAATAGAGTCAAACACTAGTTGATAAACTAATAGATGAAAGAAAGGAGATCAAAGATTATGTCAAAAATAATATGTTGTAAATTGTATATATGTATTTGTTTTTTTTTTTTAATAGTAATTGTTGTTAATATTCTGTATTTATATGTATTGTATATTTGATATAATATTGATGGCTGCCATATCATATGAATGTGACAGTTTCATTGAATGCAGCGTAAAATAAATGCATATAATACTACATGGATTGAAACTGTTGAATTGCGAGAGAATCGAAGAATGTGGAAAGTCATGCACGACAGACCACTGTATTTTTACTAGGTCGTGGAATATCTACATTGGTAACCTTAAAAAGCAGTAATAAACTAGTGGAGAACATGTGAACGATATTTTAACGAAGTTCGATGGCATCCTGTGCAGACAAGGTTGCTCTTGTTCATCAGTGATGTCATGATCATTTACCTTGCTTTTGCAAGGTCCCGAAGGGACTGCAGCGGCGCTATTATCGCCAGAGGCAGGATTTTCTTTGTAAAACTGTGCTTTGGTCCAAAAAAAACAGATCTTGGCATCAAAACTTACCTCACTTGACATGCTTAGCCTTTTGGAAGATGCTCTTTGTTGACAACCATATGAAAAAAAAATTGTTTTACTTATATCGTCATCTTCAAATTTTCTTATTTTCTAATTCGTTTTTAATTTTTATGGATTATTCATTGATTTATCATAATTCCTAAATTACAATTGCAAAATATATTATTTCGTGGTATGAAATATTGCAATAAATAAAAGGTGCGTTTATATTGTATTAAGAAATCGAATTCAATGAATATAATTATGAATTTAAATATCAAATATCAACATATTGTTGCATTATGTTTGTGATGCAATCTTATCAAGTCTCTTAATTCCGTTCTAAATTCAAAAGTATTCTTCTTGCGCCAAATATATACGGAATTATTAAGCGTTCATGCGACAAAATTAATAAGTGTCATCCACAGAGAAAAAACTTTCAACAGTTTCCTCCAGTGTAATTGATATTTTCCTTATCCGAACTGATTGATGATTAAAACACAAGGATTGGTTTACATACATAATTCAAATAAAATATTTAACAAACAAATTATATGGAATTAGATATTGCAGCATCAGATTTGATTCCTTCTAATTTTGGATCTGCACCATTGGACATTAAAACAGCGGCCATAGAATGACCTGATGCATTGATTCCTTTGATCGAGGAGTGTCCAGAACCAGACACAATTACAGCTGCATTGCCGTTCTCTCTAAATGTGCCTGAAGAAATCAATGATGATTGGCATTGAAGAATGACAATTCCTGCAGTTTGGAATTTACTAATGTTGACATTGTCGCTTTCTAACATCTCAGTACTATCTACATATATTGCACAGTTTCCTGCTTTTTCTAGATTCTCTTTCTTTAATGTTGCGGATGACTTCGATAACACAACAATGGATGATTCCCCTTTGGTGTTCTTGTACTTATTATCACTTGATGACAATGAACTTCCCAGTCTTGCCTCTATCGCCTGGTTGTTGTCGCTGAATGTTGATTTCGTAACATCGACGGATGATTTATGAGAACATAATATACCGCATTGGCATTTCTCGAACACTGAATCCGATATATCTCCTTTTTTCTTCTCGCCTACGAATTGAAGCCCGTTCTTGCAATTAGAGAATGTGGAACTTCTGATCTTAGCGAAGCTCTTTCCAGAGCAAAGAATGGCATTGGAAGAGAGATTGGAATCCCTCGGCATTGTTACTGATTTGTTGATCAATAATATTGCACCTTGCTTATTTCCAGACATCTTACATTTCTCGACGGTCGATGAACCTTTCTCGTTGCATATTATTCCACATGCATTATCATTGATGACAGAATTCTTCAAGACGCCTTTGCAGCTGCGGAACTCAAATGCCACAATTCCATTACCGTTAGCAGTTGATTCAGATATTTCAGTGTCACTTTTAGAACAAACTACGCCGGCATTCCTGTTGTTCAGCAAGCTAATAGACTACAGTATGATGTTAGAGGAATCTGTTGAATCAATTCCACTAACACCGCAATTCTCGATTGTCGTCTTCGATATATGGCATTTCTTAACGCCATTGAGAATAATTCCATCTTCAGCACTCGAAGAAATCTTCGAATCCGATATATCAAGTTCGGATCCATTAACAGCTGATATGGATGATTTCTGTGTCTTCAAAAATGTGCAAGATTTGATTCTCAACTTGCAGGCACCATCAGAATTGATTCCGCATATTAGGGAATCAAAGTTTGATTTTTCAGCATCAAAGTTTGCATTGTCGGTGAGTAAAACACCTCCTTCTGTTCCAAAGAATGAATCATCAACTGATTTAACACTCGCAGAGTTCTGTGCATAAATCAAACTGGGCTGACCACAGGAAACATACTTATTTCCATGAAGATTTAACGAGCAGTTTTGCAATGCTTGGATTGCAGGACCTTTGCAATATGATATTGTTGACTGACTGATAGAAGGTGATGATGAATGAACGACAACGCCACTTCCATCACATCCTTCGATATTACATGAAGTCAATGATATTGAGCCAGACGAGCCGATTTCAAGGCCATTAGATCCGCACCCCGTTATAGTGCATCCTTCGCATTGCATGTTTGACTGCCCTTTGCAGATGAAGCAGCTCTTCTGGTGGCATGTGATTACGCACTTCGTGAACCTCGCTGAAGCGTTGCAGCATATCACAACGCCGCTGGATGAAGACTCATTGATTGTACTGTTTTCAACTGATATCTGAGCTTCCTCAAACGGGAAAATCGATGGAGACTTTGTTGAAGAAATTTGCGAGTTTTTGATGTGTGTCACTGAGCTTAACGAAGCGACTACCGATGGAGCGTACTCCGCTGACACGTAGCAATCTGATATCCTTACTGATCTTGAATGAACGTAAACAGCAGAATGGATTTCAGAGTATTTTTGACATATCTTGAATCCTTTAAGGGAAACTCCCTCTGAATTTATCATAACTGTATTGTTCTTACCTGGGAAAAGTATAATAACCTCTCCTTGTGCAATTAAACTAATTGGTTTTTCCAAATTTAATTGAACTTGGTAAAATCCGGATGGAATGAGAATTTGAGAATTACTTTGCGCGTTTGATACTATTTGTTGTATGTTTATGTCATCGTTCACAGTATATTGATAATTTTGATATTCAATCTCTGGGAATGGTGGTATTTTCAGGATGTGGCTCGGTTTTGGAGATGAGGCACTTTTGGCTGAAGATGTTTTGGATGTCTTCGACGCAGATGAATTTTTCGCCTTTGAAACTTTTGCTGTTTTCTTTCATTTCCTTTTTTGAAACTGCCTTCTTCTTTGATTTTGACTTCATTTTCTGGCTCTTTGTGCCATTATCTGAAGTTAATGTAACGTTATCTTGGGTATCTGTGGATCGCGTTGTTTCTTCGTCTGAACTTGTAGTAAATTCTTCGGAACTCTCTGACACAGTTTTCTTTCCATCGTGTGTGCCTGTCCTTGTCTTTTTCTTTTTGATTATTTTTTTTTCTTTTTCATGGTTTTAACAGGCGGTAATTTGTCAATCGAAGGCTCATCAGTGGTGGCTTCTTGTGTCTTATTTCCTTTCTTCGATTTCTTTTACGAGGACATTTAAAACTTAATTTTAAATTGTCACTTTTCACGTTTTTAGGAGGTACCTTAATTTTAGCACTTTTCGTTACTATCGGCACTTTAAAACTTAAATCGTCATATTTTGACATTTTCACCTTATTTATGTAACTTATAAGTTATCTTAACCACCAATGAAATCTTTTGTTGCTCCTCTTTGGCGCCATTGTTAATCTCACACTGCTACACTTCCCTCGAAATAAACAGTTATTTTCTAGTTCAGAATGCGCTTCCACGTTCACATGAAAGTTGACGATTAAACATGTTTAGTCAGTATTTAATATAATACAGACTAGTGCACCTATTTAACCTCCATCATATTATAGAGTAATTCAATCTGAAGTTCAGTTTCTTTTGAGATCGAAATCAAAGATGTTTTTGTTTATGATCGTTCAGTTTCTATGGCAAATTATTTATACAGAGTAAGTGCCCATTAGAAATTGATATTCCAACACATGCAGCTCTAAAGATGGAGTAACAATCAAAAAAATTACTTCTAAACATCAAAGAAGCATCTGTAATATAATAAGAGCACGTTGGCAGCATAGAGGTATACAATTGCAAATCCCGGAACAATGGAGTTCGAACAGAGATGAATATTGTCACTTTTGGGCTCATTGATGACACTTTTTGAAAAATGACGTCACTTTTCATTTTTATTGATGACAGCACAAACATTAGATTTAGCTACTCGTCCATTCCCAAAGCCAGAGACAATCGCCGCCCAGCGCGCTAGAATTCTCAAATGGCTCCACGAGAAGGTCCCAGAGTCATGCGAAGGCAATGCTGCGATTGTCATTCCGGGCCTCCATGATCACTACCGCCCACGCAGTGACCAGGACCCATACTTCCGCCAGGATTCCAACTTTTGGTACATTACTGGCGTGAACATTCCTGGATGCGAAGTTTACGTCGATATCAAGACAGGCAGGACAGTTCTCTTCCATGCTGAGGACGAGGAGGACTTCGAGATGTGGGCAGGACCACAACCAACACTCGCAGATGTCCGTGATAAGTACAAACTCGACGATGTCATTCTTATCACTGAGAAGGAGAAGTTCCTCGCCGATAACAAGGTCGGAAAGATCTACAACTGGGACGATCAGATCCTCCTCGAGTGCTTCGAGGAAGTTCGCCAGTGCAAGCTTGACGAAGAAATCGAAATCATGAAGTTCTCTGCTGGAATCAATAACCTTGCATACCGCAAAGTCCTCCAGAACCTTAAGCCAGGAATGATTGAATTCCAAGTCGAAGCTGAAATGCAGTACGTATATTATAGCCATGGCTGCTACGCATCTCCATTCCAGATGACAGTCTGCTCTGGCCCACTTTGTGCCATTCTCCACTACCACAAGAAGAACCGTCAGATCCAAGATGGTGACCTCGTTTTGATCGATGCAGGTGGCGAATACGAATTCTACTGCGCAGACAACACGCGTACATACCCAGCAAACGGCAAGTTCTCTGAGGACCAGAAAATCATCTACACAGCTGTCTTAAACACACAGAAGGCCGTTATCAACGCCGCAAAGGCTGGCATGACATGGGCCGAGCTTGCCATGCTCTCCGCAAGGACGATGGCGAAGGATCTCATCGCATGCGGCCTTCTTATCGGAACAGTTGATGAAGTTGTCAACTCTGGCGCCCTCGAAGCATTCTACCCACACGGCCTCGGCCACGGAATGGGACTTGATGTCCATGAAATCGGAGGCTGGCCACGAGGAACAGTTCGCCCAAAGACTCCACACATGAGATATCTTCGTATGGGCAGAACACTTGCTCCAGGCATGGTCATGACAGTCGAGCCAGGCTGCTACTTCGCTCCTTGCCTCTTCGAGCGTGCTTTGGCTGACCCAGCTCGCGCGAAGCATATCAACGCCGACGTTGCTCGCCGCTTCCAGAAGACGGTCGGTGGCGTCCGCATCGAGGATGACATTGTCATTACGGCTGACGGATGCATGAACCTTTCCAAGGATATTCCAAAGGAGATTGACGAAATCGAAGCTCTTATGAAGCACTAAATCTATTCTAAAAGTTACTATTACCAAACTGTACGATACTAATTAATATCAACGTGAAACATAATTTTCTTTTATATGTAAAATTATTGCATAAAATCAAATCATTACTTAAACGAATTATGGAGAAATAATATGGAAATATAGTAAATATAACGCGTATATTTTAAGTGAGGAATATACACTCTGCAACATTTTGTTGATTTTTCGAAATTAATCTATCTCGTTTCTTAATCTTTCTGATATGAAGCCAATATATATCATTTGCTAATCACTATGATATCGCATCGATCTATTTGATTTGTTTATCATTATGATATGGCATTGGTCTATCTCATTTGTTAGTCATTATGATATAAAAGCAATTTATATCATTTGTTCATCACTATGATATTATATCATCACATTTGTTCATCGTTATGATATGAAGTCAATTTATCTCATTTGTTCTTTGTTTTCATCCAGGTCACCTTTTTCCATTGCTGTTGATAACAAGTCTGTCGAAATTGTTCAATATTTTTTAAATGTGAATATTTTAAATATAGGGTAACAAAATATTTTTAGAATGGATAAAAATCAATTCCCTATGTGATGCACTATAATATATTTTGATTTGGTCATCTGAGGCGCATTTAAAAACAATCATCAACAAAAATCAATTGTGTTTTTGAAAATATATAAGTACTGATAATTCATTGATTTTTGCTCCCAAAAAGATCCAAAAACAATTATATGAATGTAGCAGTTGTGGCCAATAAAAGCAATGCTGTTGTGAGGAAAATGATGATAAATATAAGCGACACATCAGCAATGGAAAAATGTCATCATAGAGCTCTATATATTTGATTAAGAGACAATTTAGTAAAGTATACTATATAGTATTATAAGTATATAATCTATTTTATATATCTTTGAGTCGTCATATGGCTTATGTGAAAATTTGTACAGTGTAAAACTCCTCCGAGATAGAAAATTCAACAATGATGTTTTGTAAAAGTGTTTTACATTGCACTCCATAGATATATTGTCCACATTGACATATTGATGCTATTCTCAAAGTATCAACAACGAATTATTATCAGAACTCTTTTTCATAAATTTTAAACGTACATTTAAATAAAATGACAATTAGAAGAGCTTCAACGCCACTTCAGCAGCAAGAGATGCAAGTATCCAAACCGCGCACATATGTGAAACGCAAAACTGTATGCACAATCATCGGAGAAGTAAAAGATGCTGACTTAGCGTACATTTACGATCCAAAGAACAGAATTCTCGGCGATTCTGAGTTAAAACGCTTGTGGAGGATAGTCAATGCTCACCTCCACTCAGAGGGACGCGAAAGTTTAAGCTATCCCAACGAATGGATTACGCAATCTGAATCTCAGAAGATTTTGGACCTGATTGAATCCCTTTCGTCATCAATCAGAAAAATACGCGATGTGACACAGACAGCACAGTATACTAAAGAAGGTCTTCTTATTGATCAATCTGCAGACTTAAAGGAACAAATTAAGAAGCTGGAACAGAAAATTAACTACAAACAGCAGCATTTGTCAGAGATAGGAACTCTAATTTCCAAAGAAAAACTCGAAATGGGCAAAGAAAAGAAATTATTCATCCAGAAGCAAAAACCAAAACTTGCGCAGATAGCCAGGCTTGAGAAACGCCTTGAACTCATTGCCAAGCAATGACTTCCACTTTATTTCAAATCTTCACCTGTTTTTATAAATCTATTTTATATATGCATCTATAATCCATATTGTTCTTAAATATGAAACAAAAATGTGGATTTACATAAGTTGGATATAATTATAACGTCAGCAATTGCTTTGAATATGAAATAAATCAAAAATATTTGGTCAAAATTGTGTTCAGACATTTTAAGTGTCATAAATTGATAATAAAGTTTGCAGAAGATCATGTTATATCATTATGAAATGAGCAATAGTAAGATAAAATAAATGTTTCATATTTTAGCTATTGAGAGATTTTGGGTTAAAAAACAAGATTCCATTGTAAAATTATATCGAAATTTATATATCTAAACCTCAAAAAACAAAGAAATAATTTTTTGTTATGTAAACTATTTACACGACAAGAATTAAAATGCGGCCGCAAAAATCGCGTGCTAGTTCAGAAAAGGATCAGATATACTGCTCATTTTTCGAGAGAACTGGCGCGTGTATGCACGGTGAGATTTGCTCGAGGATGCACATCAAGCCACAAGTGTCTAATACTTTGCTTTTAGCCAATTTTTATCAAAATCCTTATCATTTCATTGGATTTCTCCCACCAGATACTCTCATTATAGAAAATGAAACTATTCGAAACAATTTCAACGAATTTTATATCGATATTTATGAAGAACTTCGCACATTCGGTGTTATTTCGGAATTGCTCGTTTCTGGTAATCTCTGTGAGCACCTTCTTGGAAATATCTACGTTATGTACGAAAATCTCGAAAGTGCAATCACTGCTTATAATAATTTACGAGGAAGATATTATGGAGGTAGGCCAATAGATGTTCAATTCTCTCCTGTTGTCAACTTCAATGCTGCCGTTTGCAGACAGTTCAGAGAGAGCGTTTGTCCACATAACGAAAAATGCAACTTCATTCATCCGATTATGCCTTCTGAGCATGTTCTGGAGATGTGCCCATTGACCCACTCACCGGCCAATTCATCTTTGTCATTCCAAGACCAACAGAATGGGAAAAATCAGAACCAAAATGAGAGATATCGACGCAATTATCCTCCACACGATAGAGACAGAGGCTATGATAGGGATCGTGACCGCGATAGAGACTACAAGTACAGAGATAGGGACAGGGACAGGGACTACAATCAAAGGGGCAGAAATTCCAATCAAAGATATGGATACAATGATAGAGATCATTATGATAACCAGAGGAGAGAATATCCACAGCAAGAAGGTTACCATAGCCAGGAGAGACATGAGTATCCGCAGCCGGAAAGGTTCCAGTCAGAAAGGAGAAGATATCCATCACCAGATCAAGATGATCATTCAAGAAGAAATCAAAATGATCGAAATTACAATAGAAATCAAAATGACCGCAACCATAATGATAGAGGCTATAATAGAGGTAATCGTAGAGATTCCTACTAACTCAACAGCAATAAATTGTGTTTGTAATTTTTCATATTTTATTTTTATTTTTCTTGTTATACAATATGAAACATAAAAATTAATTACTTGTCTAAGAAATGATAAATGGAGACGAAATGAGCAATAGAACGCTAAATTTAAATATTTGGATTTTATTTTGTTGAATGCAATGAATCATTACATAGTATATGTAAAAAGTGGTGTAAATATATTTGCACAATGGAATATTTATTAAACACACATGATAAAATTTGTATAAAATTATATGTGCAATAAGATGATGGAAACCAACAAAACATCGCGTCGCTTCAGGGCTGGTTATTGATATATTGAGTTATTTTAATTGGAATAATTCAATCTGTTACATTTCATCGTAATTTTTGCTGAGTTATTATAATTCTGTGATTTCATTGTCAGCATTATTACAAATACATGAAATATAATAGTCATTAACGATAATATGGTTGATTTGATTCAATTGGTTTGAATTTGCTGATATTTCCTTGATGTCAAAGTTGCCTGTCAGTTGAAAAAGTGCAGCATGATTGTTATGGTTGTCTAACGTAGTCTTTGAGATCTGGTTGAATGAGAGGATCCTCCATTCCTTCTGTGTAGAATAAAGGAGGCAGCAAGTTACCGCCAGCGACAATTTCCAAATTGTTGCTTTCTTCTCTCTTGCGTTTAGCATTTTCAACGTTCCTCCTACAGCAGCAGCAGAAACAAAGGACCATGGAAACGAGGACGATCACAACTAAAGACACGACGGTGTAGATAACAACTGTCTCGACTGGAGCTCCTGTTGAACTCATTTTTTAGATGTTGGTATCGTCTCTTTTGGATCCAATTGACACGTAAAATTGACAAATGACATTTTTTATTTAAATTCGATGTCTTCATATTCATTCATGTTTTAGCAAATATAAACATTATATATGTAATAAATCAGTGCAGTAGAAGTATATATTTCGATTATAAGAACCATTCTCAAAGTTTAAAAAAATATTATTGACATTTCTGTTAAACAACATATAGTTATATTCTATAAGTAATTGGTGTGCCAAATCTCTTGTATCATGTCTTGTATTTATGAAATATTTTTTGAAAATATTATTAAAGGTGTTATAGACCAATTTCTAGATATGTTGTTGGCATCATGATACTAGATTCAATCGATGGTATATCATCCATCTTACAAAATTATAGAAAAATTCATTTAATAAGGTAAAGTCGAAAAGCATTTGTGTAACACAAGAGTGAATGATTAAGATCAAGGCTATTGCTTTTCAAATGAATATCTAAAATTCCATTTTTTATATAAAGCAAACGCGATTAGTTATATTGAGAAATATAAATAAATTTATTCACACTTGAACATCTTAGCAAAAACAACAGTAATTCCAATGAATATTATTAATGATAAACTCCATGCAGTAACTTTGAAAATCCCGACATTGAGGAGGCTCATCAATGCACTGAGTTGCTCTCCTTTGTAGTTGTTGAAGTCGTAGTGTTTTGCGTTTACAATCATACAAATACCGATGCAAAAGCCTAATAATATGAAAACGTATGTTAAAATAATCATAGCGAGAATGTATCCGCCGTTAGTTCTGCACGATTTACAAGATGGAATAGTAACGAGAAGAAGTTCGACGAAGAAAATAGCGATAACGCATGTAGATCCTGCTAAACCGACAATGAATAGTATTCTAACGTTTAAATATTTAATTAAAATGTCGTAATCGAAGTAATCGTTGAAATTCTTATAAAAAATTGACTGTAATATAAGCGTGACCAGCGAAAGGGATGCAACAACGCCACTCGCCACCACGAAATCGAGATGTTTGAGAAAGTCTGAGGGCGTCGGTAAACGCAGTTTTAATCCCATTTTCTAATTTTTTTTAGATTCAAAGTATGTAAATGTTTTGAAAAAAGTCTTCGTTTATTTTTATTTTTTTGACAAATAAACTGTAAAATGTCATGTAAATTATATACATTTCAATTTTTGACATTTTTGCATTATCTTGTTTGTGAGTTTTAATTTAGATAAGAAAGATCTTCTATTCTACATACAAAATAATTTTTATAACTCTTTTGTGAAATCTGTTGCGTTTTCAGGTGTTGTTGTATTGGCAGTAGTTATGTTCTCACTTGCCTCCTTAATGGCTTTCTTAAGGAATGGGAATGCTTTCTGCTTTGCCTTAGTATCGATGACAGAAGCGTTGTACTTTGGTTCATCGAAAGGTCCGCTGGATCTAATGAGGATAAATCTGTTGAAGTCATCAATCTTGCCGGTGCCATCGTACTCGATCGGACCGAACATCTTCTTCTTTGAAGGAAGCTCGTAGAACATCGGGATGTTGATATTAGGATTGATAGGAGCTGGAATGTCGTTTGTTGTAGCATTGAGTACATAGAACTTGACTGTCGTGTTCTCGAAGATCTTGGCATCTTCCTTGATGAGTGTATCCCAGATTGTGCAACGTGGACCGCAGCGACCAGTGATGTAAAGAATAGAATCCTTTCCATCATTCATAATTGTATCCATAGCGTTTTCATATGTGACTGTTGTAACTCTCTTTGAAAGTCTGCCAGATCCATCACTTCTAAATGTGTAATTAGTAGAATTGCTTCTGATATCATCAATGAATTTGGTCAAAACATTGATGTCATGGATTTCTTCTCCTGTCTTGATCCAGCGTCCTTTGTTATCGAAAACAGCGAAGAATGGCTTCTGAACATGCCTGAGGTTGTACTGGTGAGCGATTGTATCGGCGAGAGAGCCTGAAAATGGACCGAAATAGAAGTCTTCATTATATTTGTTCGCAAGAGTGTTGAGTAATTTGGATTCTGTATGGCAAAGAGAAACGTTGCTCTCTTTCATGAAGAAACCACCGAAGAATGGCTTCCTTACAAGATTAGAAGAGTGTAAATCTGTAACTTTTGTATTAAGGAACTTGTTTGGATCGCTATCCATCTTTACAAGCTGCCTGTCAGCTGACCTATAGATGTAATATCCTTTCGAGACATTCATATTAAAATATGGGAAAAATTGGTGTGGAACCTGATAGAAAGTAACATCTTCGCGGAGCTTCTCTGGGCGTGTTGTCATATCAACGCCGAAGCAGCAGGTGATCGTAGAAGTGAAAATAACACGTAATTCCTCAGGATGAGTAATCTTAATATTTGATTTTGCGAATGTGTTGTCACACCAGTTCGTAAATGCTATAGCAGTAAATGGTGCATTAGGAACTTTGACAATTTCAGATTTATAGAAAGCTAAAATAAATAATTGCCCTTTTGCGTTATATTTTGAAGCTGCTTCGATCGGAGCTGCAGCAAATGAAATTTCATGTCCAAATCTGTGAACTGCATAATTAGCAAAGTCATATTTCAACTGGCCATCAGTAAAGAAAATCACTGCTTTGTTGTGCTCAAGTAAAAACGACCTAATCTCGTCCTCCTTGAGGAATGGAATGTGGTGGACCTCACCAATTGGCATTTTTATCCTCATGAACAGAGAAAACAACAACACAAACATTTTAATTTTGTCGTCAAATTTCTCCAAAAAATGACAAAAATGCGGCCAAACTGACAATCTGCCACTACAAAAAAGTGTCACTATACGATTTTATTGCTCCATTTATCATTATATCGATAGTTTAGTTCATGTAAAAAGTTTCGAAAATGTTTTTATTATTGTGAAATTACCCGATTTAATAGTAGCGATTTTTCATGTGGAAATAGATTTCCCATATCAAGAACTATATATAGGCAGTTTCCGAGCCATTATTATATTATATTTGTTTGGTTGGTCTTATTGAACAATGATTGGAGCTTCTTGCTCATAATACTTTCTTCAAATACATGAGGTTTGCATATTGGTAAGTAAAAATATGAACAAAAACTAACACTCATGAAGAAGTGAAAATATCTCATAATTGCATTGATTATATAAGTAAATTAGTCAGGGCATAGTAATTCCATGATAAAGCGTACAGTATTAACTAACTAATTACCATTGTTGTCGATTGATTCATCCCGATATATCGAAAATTCAAAATAAAAATTGCGTTTTGGGAGCTTTCTTCGAATAAAATACGAAGCCCATAATATAAAATGATGTTTATAAGTAATATATTGAGATATTGTGCATATCAAATTCTAAAATACCATTTCATCTGCATAAAGATAAAGCTACAGACCAACACTTCACTTAATTAGTGCCACTGCATATCTGCTCTTTGAATAGAAAGGTCTAACTCAAGAATGTGATGGAGACTCAAATGAGGTGACTCATTTAGATCTCTTTTGATCAACAGATTAGAACGCTTGGGTCCAACAGAGTTGTATACTAGAACATTGCAATTAGGATTTACCAGAAATTTTTTTCCCGCAATTTCTTCCTAAATAAGAAAGGGCCCTTACTCATAACATAAGCATATCTCTTAGAGTGTAGTTGATATTCTTACCCTCAGGCCATGAAATAATTATTCAAATTTAATCCCCCGAAAACTCATTCAAAAGGATCCAAAAATTTTCCACGGATAAATTTACTATAAAGCAAAGAGATATTGTATCGAAAAATCATCTTCTCACTCAAAAAAATAATAATAAACGTATAAAAATCTATTATTGTCATTAAAAAGGGATTTAAAGTGAAAGGAATAAACAAAAGTGACATTGTGAATTGAATTAAATTGATTTCAATCAGACACAACTAATTGAGATAGGCCGACGGTTATGGGCGGTCTTTCAAATTTATATTCATGTCTACTGAAGGTCAGTACGTTCTCCAGGCCAAGCTCGTCCTCGTCGGTGATGGCGGTGTTGGCAAGACAACATTCGTTAAGCGCCACCAGACAGGTGAGTTCGAAAGAAAGTACATTCCAACACTTGGTGTCCAAGTTTCTCAACTCTCTCTCTACACAACACGTGGACAAATCATGTACAACATTTGGGATACAGCCGGCCAAGAGCGTTTCGGCGGTCTCCGTGAAGGCTACTACCTTGAAGCTTCATGCGCTATCATCATGTTCGATGTTACATCCCCAGCTACATACCGTAACGTTAACACATGGCACCGTGATCTTACACGTGTTTGCCCGAACATCCCAATCGTTCTTGTCGGCAACAAGATCGACGTTCGTGAGAGAAAGGTCCCACCGAAGCGTGTTACATTCCATAAGAAGAACAACATGAGATACTTCGAAGTTTCTGCTAAGTCTAACTACCACTTCGAAATGCCATTCCTTTCCCTTGCCAGATCTCTCCTTGGTGATCCAAACCTCCAGTTCACATCTCACCCATCCGTTGTCCCACCAGAGGTCCAGATCCCACAGGATCTTCTCTCCCAGTACGAGAAAGAGCTTCAACAGGCTGATACTATCCCACTTCCAGATGAGGACACAGACTTCCTTGCTTAAATAAATGTTGGCTCGATAAAAAATTATGTCAAAGGCATTAGAATTTTTTCTCATAAACATGACTTTTTAACTCTTGAAAATTCATAATTGGTTTTTGTTATTTTCCATTAAATCTTATCAATTCTCGAGAACATAAAAGTTCTCTTCTCACTCAAAAGTCCTCCTTATGTCTTGGGCTCTGATTTTCGATATTTTGCAGTCAGAAATAAATATCTTACGTTTTCTTTGCATTTTATCTATACATTAATTAGCAGATATTATTCCCATAGTTTAGCACTAGCAGTCAACGTGATATTTTTAGACAAATAGTTATATTCTCAATATCTGAATAATTATATGTGAGACAACATTTTTTAATTATATACAATAAATGAGAAGCACACAATGCACTAATCCTGAAAACCACATAAGCAGATAATTATTATATTCAAAATGAAATATATATCTGAATGAATTTGCAAGCCACACACTAACAGTGTGTATAAGTCCTGAAATTTGCCATATTTTGAGTTTTGCTGAAGTCTAAATCCATATTTTGCTTTGCTCAAAAATCAAGATTGCACTAAAAGTGACAGTGCAAGATTTATAAAAGTGACAAATAACAAAGTCAAAAATGGAAGAAAAATCAGATCAAGGTCCAATTGCGAAAGAAGTTGATGTCGAAAAGAGGAAAGTTAGGCGTGCGAGGAAGAACTCTAACATTGTTGTCTTACCAGGACCGAAAATAATCATGGATATGCAGTGGGGCGCTTTAATGAACGAGCACACATCAAAAAAGTTAGTTTCTCAGATTTCTCTCGCGTATGCATTCGACAAATTGGCAAACAATTCAGTTCCAATCATTTTCACATCAATGGATGAAAAATGGCATGAATTGATCAATAGAGTCAATGGAAACATGTGGAACAACAATATTATACAATACAAATATGAAAGTCTTATCGATGCTTTTCCAAAAGAAGATTTAATTTATCTCACTGCAGATACAGACAATATCTGCACAAAACTTGATCCATCGAAGTGCTACATCATTGGGTGCCTCATTGACCATAACTCACACAAGAATATTACAAGGGATTACGCGATAAGACACGGATTAAAAATGGAAAGACTTCCTATTCCAGAACACATCACAATGGACGGCCGCCAGGTCCTCACAGTCAACCAGGTTGTGGAAATCCTTGTGAGATACGTGAATTGCGAAGATTGGACGAAATCTCTTCTCGAGACGATTCCGCAGAGAAAGCAGCCAAAATCTGTCGCAAAGAAACAACCAGAGCCAAAGGTTGAAGAAGCCAAAGAGGAATCCTCTTGGCGTTGTAGGATTTAAAATTTTTATGTTATTATTTTTTCCACAATAAAAAGTATATGTTTAGTTCATGAAGTTCCAAACAAATAGGAACAGTAATGAAAGAGCAACGATATATTCAGCAAAAGCGCGATAATTTGATATTGACGAATTGATTTCGGGTGTTAAATGAAGACGAAGAGATATAACAAGGATAGTGAAGCCGAGGCTCATGCAAACGGCGGAAACCATACTGCTAAATGGATAGCCGTGTGTGAGGCCAGAATAAACGAGCTGAATACCGGCAACGAGGATTCCGAATAAAGCAAAACAGTCTAAGCCTCTAAGATGGGATTTCTGCTTTCCGTAGACTTCTTTAAGTTCCGCCCAGATGCCAGAAAGGGTATTTAGCTCCATTTTTGTTTATGTCACTTTTTATCTCATTTATGATTGTTGAAATCGCTGATTTCGCTGCATTTGCAGTTACCTCTTGGTTAGCAATGTAAAAATCACTTCAAATCGTTCTGAAAGAGTAATTTATTCGAATTGCATTTTTATTATCTTTGAATTGAGACTTGTCTATTTGGCTACACTAAATTTTCATTCATATGTATGATTCAATCATATAGAGAATGGCAATAATATAAAATATATGTTATATCTATATTAGTTCGTTTCTAATCGTTTTTAGCAGTTGCCTTATTATATATTGCTCGATTAAATATGTGCAATTCCATATTACATATTAATTTATTAACAAACAAAAATATATGAAAATATTATATGTGATATGTGTGAATCAGCAGTTGTTATAAAAAGCTTTTTACTGCTTTATTCATTTCATCTGCTGCTGATTATATCAATTTCAAATTATATTGAGTTTATTGATTTTGACTCTGTGATTGATTTCTCGAAATCTGCATCACATTCGGATAATTCATTTGCATTTGCTGATGCATCATCTGCATCTGTTGCTGGTTTAGTTGATTTGGTCGTTGCATAAACATTTGCATTTGTGGATGTATGTTTTGTTGATTTTGCATTGACATCTGTTGTTGGATATTGTGCTGTGGTTGAGCTTGATTTGGTTGTTGAACATACATTTGCATTTGTTGAATATACATTCGCATTTGTTGCTGTTGAGGCATTTGTTGTTGAGATAATTGATGCTGTGGTTGTTGAGGCATTTGTTGTTGAGATAATTGATGCTGTGGTTGTTGAGGCATTTGGCGTTGAGATAATTGATGCTGCGGTTGTTGAGGCATTTGGCGTTGAGATAATTGATGCTGTGGCTGCTGATAAATTTGCGGTTGAGGATATGAATTTTGTTGCATTTGAAAATGTTGATTCATCTGATTCTGTTGTGGCATTATATTATTTTGCATTTGTTGTAACCTTTGAGTATTTGCAAGTACTGACATTTGCGGATTTTGAATGAGAGATTGTTGGTCGTTTGTCTGATTAACTTGGCTTGGATCATTGCCTTGGACATTCCTCATCAGTTGAGTATTTTGTGGACCAGCAGCCATTGTGGCTTGATTCATATTCTGACCCCGTAATGGGTTCATTTGAGGCGGATTCATCATTGTAAATTGAGAAGATGGGAAATTAAAACGATTCATCTGCATGCTAGTAGAGCCACCTAGTAACTGCCCGCTAATAGCAGTTTGCTGTTGGTTCCCCATACTCGAATAAATTCTGCTTCTGCTAAACTGATTCTGGAAATGAAGATTATTCTGCTGTTCTGCCAACTGTTTCACCATTTGATGTCTTTGTGCGGCATCTCCTAAATTCATAAGATTTGGTGGCGGAGCAAGAGTCTGTTGCATTAGTGTTATATTTGGAGGAATTGGAGGATGTGGAGGCTTCAGTATGTTTGTATCTTTTTTGACCTGGATGGGATTGTATTGAGGGGGATTGATTTTCAATACTGTTGGTGATCTACTTCGTTTAGCTAATGGATCATTGGATGTGCCACCAGTAGTTGAATTGTCCTCATTTTTCATCTTGAACACTGCATTCTTCCTAAACAACTGAGAGAACTTTTCTTTCAGCCCAGACACACTCTCAGCAGTTTTTCTCCTCTTGATTGGAATTTGTAACGCATCAATAATATCATCAGGTAATTCTAATATTCTCCTATTAACTGCATCCTCGATAGTCATTTCATTGAAGCTGTATTCCTTTTTATTTTGTTCTTCCTCATTTTGCTCTTCTGTTTCCTTTGATGCATTTGAATTTGGAATGATTATACTCAAATCCTTTCTGGCTCCAGATTCAACAAGAAGCCTGATCAGTCCTGGATCGCGGGTCTTGTTGCATGTTAATGCCTTGAATAGTACTGTCACACCTTCCGCATTCTTGATATTTAAATATGCTCCATTAATGATCAATAACTCAACAATGTCTATTAAATTGCTTGGTTCAAGAGCGCATTTATCACTGAATAAATAAAACAGTGGAGTGCAGCCCTGACTATCGACTGCATTTGGGTCAGCTGCATTTTTAAGTAAATAATCTATCACTGAAAGATTTCCTACTTCTACTGCAAAGTGCAGAGGATATTGATTCTGTTTGTTTGCTGGTAAATTTGTTTGCGCTCCTTTATTAATCAAAATTTGGATCAATTCGAATTTGTTTTTCTGAATTGCAACAATGAGTGGCGGTTCTTGCTTATCTAATTGTTCGTTGGGGTCAATGCCAAAGTTAAGTAATGGTAAAATTGCTTCATCAAGATCGATATCAATGGCTAATTTCAAAATCGAGCCGATTTGATGTGATGAATTCTTATAATTTCGCAAAAGAAGTTTTAATATTTCATGTTTTCTACTCAATGCGGCAACTCTAAGAACGTCATATTGAGAGTTTCTGTTAAATGTTGGAACTTCTGCTCCGGATAGAAGAAGAAGCTCAACTATTTCTGCACTGCCAATAATTGTCGCTAAATACAAATATGGCTTCACTTTTTCATCGGTTTTCATGATTGAAGCCGAATCTGAAATCGAACCCAAAATAAATTGAACAATTTCGAGACTTGATCCCAAAATTGCATAGTGAAGTGTCGTATATTTGTCTTCTGTCATGCTTAAAATGTCGTTGGGCTCGTTAGATTGTTCTAAAAGTTCAATAAAACATTCAAGAGAGTCAACTAAAGCGGCAATATGCAATAATTTCAGGTTTTTAAGTGGCAGTTCGGTGTACATAACATTGTCCTGAAGCCTGGAATCGCAAAATGGGATAAATTGATCAATTATATTTTGAGTTTCTTCGTATTTTTCATAATTTTCCAGCTTTTCGTGCAGTTCGTACGCGTTGTTGTACATAATTACCCCTATTAGTTCTTCTTGAAGCGAGTGCAGATTGCTGGCCTCATTTTCTTGCATTGTGTCAATTTTAATATTTTGCTGCAAATTCCATTTTTTCCAGAATCTCGATTGTTCGCTTATTCAGCGAACTTTCTCTTGTAAAGAGCTACAGATTTTTGTTATTACCAACATATTAAGCACGAACGACACCATCACTCTCCCATATAGATATATGATAAAAGCAAAATTAATTGAACTTTATAAATCGATTTAGTACGTGACATAACAACTAGTTCATTTTTCAAGGTTTCACAGGTATCCGATTAAAATGAGTCATATGTAAGCTGATTTTGAGGTATGATTTTATCTCGAATACTTTTATCTGCATTTTATGTGCTGATTTTGATTTACGTGAGTTTCCTAAAGAAATAAGAATAAGTTTGATATGATAATTAACTTTAGATAAGGAGCATAAAGCGGATTTTTTGCGATGATATTTGAATATTGTCATGTAAATTTACATTACAAATCAAAAATATGATGAAGATAAATTGACACTTTTTATGCGATAATTTTGCATTGAAAAATATTTTACGTCATAAATATTATTTAAAAAATTGAAAATTTAGGATTAATTTGTGGCTAATGGAAGGAGAAAATCAAAATTGAGAATTGAAAATTTTTCAAAGAAAAAACCTGACGTCTTCAAAACAGACATTAGTGCATGAATTTTGAATGTGAATTATCGGCGGTTAATTAAAAAAAATTTTGGTGATTTATTATGAAGAAGAAATTCACGAAGGAGGAAGACAACATTATCATCAGCCTTGTGAAGGAGCTTGGCCTTCACCACTGGAAGGAGATCTCCCAGCGTCTCGAAAATAGAACACCTAGACAGTGCAGAGAGAGATGGACACATTATTTGGCGCCTGACGTTGCCACATCGCCTTGGACTGCAGATGATGACCGTATACTGGAAGAGAAGTACAAAGAATTTGGCGGGAAGTGGACAAAAATCAAAGAATTTCTGCCTAACAAAACTACCGTAAATATCAAGAACAGATACTCTTTGTTGAAGCGGAAGAAGATGAAGCAAAAAGCAGAGCTCATACAGTCGTCTATAACTGAAAACCCTGCTCTAATACCTCAAAAACTCCCTATTTTCAACATCAACACATTACTTAATCCTCAACCTAATATTAATTGCTTATTCTATTTGAAATAGATAGGAAATTGCAAACACATTAATTCCCACTCCTTGTTTTTTGAAGTTTATGATGACTAATTCGAAATTTTTTGATCTTTGTCCATTCAAACTTGGAGTTGCGATCAATTGCCGTTATTTTCTTAATATATGTCCATGCGTGTTATTGTTATTGTTATGAAAAAGTAATATTAAAGTAAAAACATAGAATGCAAAATATCAATGCCATTTTTAGGTTTTCATGAGCTCTAACGATTATCACCATATATGGAATCCAAAAATAAGAGGACACAGCTCCAAAAATGAGGCCATTTAACCATTCATTTCCTAACTTCGAAAACAACCTTTGTGAAATAGACATAACTTACCAATTTCACATCGGCCAATAGTGTTCTTTGACAAAGTTATGGATATAGAAGAAGTATTTCCATGATAGAATTCTTTCGAAAGAAATATGAATAAAGTTGTCTAAAACAAAAATCGTTTCCAGATGCTCTTTCTCATATAAAACGGTTAATCTCAATATAGAACAGGCAAACATGCTGGTCTTGATCAATAATCTTGTTTTTTTTTGTCATTGATGAAATATTTTCATTCACAAAAATATTGAAAAAATGGCCATACATCTTGGGAGATCATTATTTTTCGTATTTTGATTTGAAATTTATGAGATGAAGGTTTAGAAATGGGTTCGTAAATACAGATATTGAGTAATTATATATTTTTTTTTAATGGTAAAATCATGCAGAAACTTTGTAAATATAATTTATGGGCCATGTCTATAAGTATTTCGTTGTTTAATTGAGATGAAAAAATATAAACGTTTTAATGAAAAAAAATTGAACGAAACCGCCGAATACGTTAAATATCATTAATTCACAATGGTTCGTGAAATCGTTCACATCCAGGCTGGACAGTGCGGCAACCAGATCGGCGCCAAGTTCTGGGAGGTTATCTCCGACGAGCACGGCATCGACCCAACAGGCTCCTACCATGGTGACTCCGATCTTCAGCTCGAGCGCATTAACGTCTACTACAACGAGGCTACAGGCGGCAAGTACGTCCCACGTGCTATCCTCGTCGACCTTGAACCAGGCACAATGGACTCCGTCCGTGCTGGCCAGTTCGGTCAGCTTTTCCGCCCAGATAACTTCGTCTTTGGCCAGTCTGGTGCTGGTAACAACTGGGCTAAGGGCTACTACACAGAGGGCCAGGAACTCTGCGAGTCCATCCTTGATGTTATCCGTAAGGAGGCTGAGTCCTGCGACTGCCTTCAGGGCTTCCAGCTCGTCCACTCCCTCGGTGGTGGCACAGGCGCTGGCTTAGGCACACTCCTTCTCAACAAGCTCCGTGAAGAGTACCCAGATCGTATCCTATCCACATACTCCATCGTCCCATCACCAAAGGTTTCCGATACCGTCGTCGAGCCGTACAACTGCACACTCTCTGTCCACCAGCTCGTCGAGTCCGCTGATGAAGTTTTCTGCATCGATAACGAGGCCCTTTACGATATCTGCTTCCGTACACTCAAACTCACAACACCAACATATGGTGACCTTAACCACCTCGTTTCCATGGTTATGTCCGGCACAACATGCGCCCTCCGCTTCCCAGGTCAGCTCAACTCCGACCTTCGTAAGCTCGCTGTCAACCTTGTTCCATTCCCACGTCTCCACTTCTTCATCGTTG